>QMFE01012659.1:473-12897 GCA_003314665.1 Tricholoma sp. MG77 | reverse complement strand
AGCGGCGTAGGTGAGTGTCTTGTCGTAATGTCGTAAGTCTGTGGGGCCGGACTTACAATATGATTTCTTTTGCCTCATGTTCTCTACATGTCCACTATTCCCTTTTTGGTAATATCTCTTTTTAACATATAAAAACCTTGTATTATCTATGATAAATAAAAAGGGAAGTGTCCCTCGAGTATAGTATTAGTAGTTGGGAACTAAAACTCTCTTCTCATCGTTTCAGTCACAAGTTTCAGTCCGAAAACTCTTCAGACTTTGTCAAAACTTGTTTGTTCGCATTATGCCTTCCAAAAATATTGT
Organism: Tricholoma sp. MG77; assembly: GCA_003314665.1. NCBI lineage: Eukaryota > Fungi > Basidiomycota > Agaricomycetes > Agaricales > Tricholomataceae > Tricholoma > Tricholoma sp. MG77. The sequence continues at coordinate 12,594 of QMFE01012659.1, read as the reverse complement.
CATCCTTTTGTATTCATTATCATTTACCTCTCGTATCATTTATCGATCTTTGCATCACTTGCTGATATCATCAAGTCCTATTTCACGATCTCAAAAAATATCAAAACATCTCAAAAATCATTGCAACATCCCGAAATTATGTTGTACGTTGTAAGCTTACCTCTGATAGAGTTAAGCTTCACTGAGTCTGACAACACAGAATAGGATCAGGATATATAGCGGAGTGAGAGTCTAAGGGCGAGGTACAACAGTGAATGGAGGTGAACGTAAGTGGGAGAAAAGGAAGGGAGGAATCTGATCTCGAGCCTGTGAGTATATATGGGGAAAGTGACAGATATGCAAATATGAGCATTGGATGAGTAAGCATCAGGATTACACCCTCCCCCCCTCTGAAGAATTCTGTATCGTCTGCACGTCAATCATAGATAAAATATAAATAAGTACCATAAAACTGCTCGTCGGGTGCGTTAAAAACCCTGTAGGGAAAAGCTACCATCGGCAGGGACATGGTGAAAGTGAACAGTACATGACCCCATCACCTAGCTCCTGCCAACCAGTCGTCGAGTGCTGCATTGTCCACGAGTTCCGAGCCCGCGAGCCATTTGTCTTCTTCTGGGCCGTATCCAAGCCATTGAATGAGGTATTGCATTCCTCGTCTGCGTTTGCACGCATCGATTATCTTGTCCACAAAGTGTTCTTCAACTCCATCTTCAGTGACAATCGCGCCAGGTCGAGCGAGTTCTCGTGAAGGGAAAAGGGCACAGTCGTTCTCGTTGTATGGCCAGATTTCAGATGTGTGATAAGTCGGGCACAATTTTGACACGGGGGCAAGTTAAGTGTTACCATTGATGCATCATGGTTGATGTCGGTGATGATGTACGGGCCATCAAACCTGGGCATAAATTTAGCTACTCATTTCTCACCTTTTGCCGTGTCTTGTCGTCGACGATTCTTTGTGGACAGCATCACATGGTCTCCAATGTCAAGCTCGAAGTCCGGGTTACGAGAGAGGTTCGCATAAGCAGCCTGTGATATCTTTGCTTTGAGTAGGTTGTCTTGTGCCTCTAATACATCCAGTTGGAGTCTGTCAATCAGTTCCTGTGCCCGTGTTTCTTCTGGGGTCCTGGTATGATTGGGGTAATCAAGGGAGGTATCAGGTGTGGGCTTCGCCCAAGTCACAATTGGAAAGGCGAGAATCCCATAGATTTGTTGATGGTATTCATCAGATCAAAATGTACACGTGGCAAGGCTCATGCCCACCCTTTCTGATTCCGGGCAACGTGGTACCGAAGTGCTTGGTTCACCGTCTTGTTCGTTCATTCACTGGCACTGTCCGTCTGTGGGTGGTATGCTGACAACATCTTTAACTTGACACCCGTTAGCTTGTGTAACGCCGTCCAGAATTTTGACATGAAAAGTTTGTCGCGGTCGGAGATGATTTCTAGTGGTAACCCATTCTCGCAGTACCACCGATCGAAGAAGACGGCTGCGAGATCTGTGGCAGTGATATCTGTCCTGGTGGGTACGATTTGGACATCAGCATTGAGTCGATCTGTCATTGTAATTAAAACTGTTGTCTTCCGGCAATGGGCCAATGAAGTCCATTGCGACAGAGTCCCCACGTTGGTCCAGGATTGGCAAGGGATGCAGGGGACTGGCAGGTTTAGTCGTCTTCGATTTGTTTCTTTGGCAATCAGAGCAGCTGGGGACATATGCAGTCTCCAGGTCTTTTCGCATATTCGGCCAGTAGTAAGAGTTACGCAGAGAGCCGTAGGATTTTTCGAATCCGAAATGGCCCAGTGTGTCGTGTGCGAGCCGGAACAAGGATTCCCGTACGTTGCCAGCTGTGGGTATGACAAGTCGTTCTCCAATGAACATGAGCTTTTCTCTTTCTTGAACGATGGGCATGCCAGTTGCTGCACTGAGCAGCTTTTTGCACCAGGGGTTAGTCTCGTAACCGCTGATGATAGCGGTACGTAATTGAGGATCTTGCGATATTGACAGCACGGCTGTTACAGCTTGTGTCGACGCAATATCGGTTTCTGACAGCGCGTGGGCAGTGAAGAGGGGGCAAGCATCTGTTGCAGGGAGGACAGCATTCACAGTTACCGAGTTTTCTTCATCGTCATCTGGGCAGAATTCGTAAGGAGATTTGGCAGACAGTACAGCTGATTCGCTTGAGGTGCAGAGATTTACAGGGAGTCGGGAGAGGGCATCTGCGACGGTGTTTTCTCCACCCTTGATGTACACAATCTTGGCATCGAATTGCGACATGAATTCCATCCAGCATGCTTGACGCCGTGATAAGTCAGGCTGGGTATCGAAGTTTTCGAGCGTCTTGTGATCAGTGAAGATGGTGAATGGCGAACCCACAAGATCTGCTCGCCATTTCCGCAATGCGCGAATGATAGCCAGCATTTCTTTTTCATGAACAGGGTAGTTGAGCTCTGCACCTTTGAATGTCATGGAGTCGAACACGACGGGGCGGGCTGTCTCCCAAGTCTCTCTGAATGACAGGACCGCTCCAGATCGGAAATCGCTGGCATCAGTGGTAACAAAGATCTTTTTTGTGGTGTCGGAGTGATCAATGGTTGTTAGACAGTCGCGGCTGACGACGATGGCTTTTATAGCCTCAAATGCAAACTGGTGCTCACCTGTCCATGTTGGGAATGAGTGGTTCGCCTCTGCGGTGGTCAGTGGAGTCAGTACAGCGGTGTGTGTCGCAAGATTTGGTAGGAAGGATGCGAGGTAACACACAAGTCCCAGAAAATGTCGGATGTCTGTGGCAGATCGTGGTCGTGGCCACGACAGGATGCGGTCGACTTTTTGTGAGTCAGCCTCAATTCCATTTGTGGAGATTCGGTGCCCGAGAAAATCAATTGATGAACAGTAAAGGCGCGTCTTTTTCGGGTTGCAGTAAAGCCGTGTGGCCCGAAGCGCTGTCAGGATAGTTCGCACATTGCAGTGGTGCTCTTCGATGGTGTTTGACCAGATGACGATGTCATCCAGATACACATGACAGATTTTGCCAATGTATTCGCGAAGCGCAATGGCTACCCAGTGTTGGTGGATCGCAGGTGCATTCCGGAGGCCCATGGGCATAACGAGCCACTCATACAGGCCAAATGGCGTGGAGACTGCAGTCAAGGGTATGTCATCGGGGTGCATCTTTGTCTGGAAGAAACTATCAGTCATATCAATGGTCGCCCAGATTTTTCCTTTTGCACAGTCATTCAAGATATCGTCCACCCGAGGAAGTGGGTGAGAGTCAATGACTGTGTTGGCGTTCAATTGTCTGTAGTCATTTACCCAGTGCGGAAGTACTGTTGGGTTGGTTTTTGGGATAATGAATGCAGGGGATGCCCAGGATGACAAGGAAGGTCTGATCCGTCCGGCGTCCAGATGTTTCTGTATCAAGATACCCCAAGCCTCACGGAATTTCCAGGGGCACTGGTACGTTCTTGTTTTGATGGTCTGTTTGGCCTTTTTCAGTTTGATATGAGCTTGTACATCTGTCGGCAGTTCATTGACGTGTGGTATCGGTTCAAATATCTCATGAAATTCTGCTTTCAGTAGGTCTTCGTGGTGCATTAACTCTGCGAGGTGTGTGAGTGTCTCAACACATTGGTTGATTGCTCCTACGATGTCGACAGGCTTGACATAATCAAATGACATTAACCGTTGCCAAGCGTGTAGCACGTATTTCAGTTCTGCGAGCAGTAGTTCATGGTCCGCTCGAACTTGTTTTAGTTGTTCTTTCAATTTAGGTTTGAACCGTTTTGGCAACGGGGCAGGTTCAGGGTTCAACAGATCGTAATTATTTCATTTGTCTATACAGGTGCATGCAGAGTGGTCGGTTACTATGAAGTTATACGATAAGAACGGCAGTCCGAGAATAATAGAAGTACAGAGGTGCGGGGCGACAAGGGCGCGTACAGTGCGAGAGGTCCATCGTCTGTCTTGGGACGTTACAGAAAGTTTAACCCATTCAGTGAGGGTTGTTCGAGACAGTGACTTCGAAGATTTGACAGCGACATCTACAGTTTCGGGTTCAGGCAGCAGGCAGCGACAGAGACCAAGTTTCGTAACTAGGTCTGTGTGGATAAGTACAACGTGAGCTCCGTTGTCAAGCAGCATCAGTACAGTAACAGGGACAGTTGTGTTAGGCCCGCTGACACAGGCCTCCCACCAGAGGTGCGGAGAACGGAAGGGTGCACTCACCTCATCATTGTATTCATCCTCGGTGTCCGACCCATCTCCTAGGGCGGACGACGCTGAGGGGAAGGTAGCGGCGGTGTTGTCTGCCCACGAACCAACAGCCACAACGGGGTGTGTTTGAGTTCGGTTGCGGGATGAGGTGCCTCCCGAGCTAGGACCTGCAATGGGAGTGGTGGTGGTGGTAGTGGAGGCACTCGGGATGTTGTTAACCGTGGGAGGAGGCAGATGAAGGGGATGGTTGATAAGGCCAGTGTAGGTCGCCGCATCGGGGAACCCATTAGGACAGTTCTTAGAGATATGGTACACATTCAGATGGCAACATTTCCGGCAACCGTTGTTGTTATCAAGTTGGTCACGTTCAGCATCTGTGAGCGCAGCCAAGCATTGGATGGTGCCTGCAATGGCAGCGGCAGTTGCAGTAGCAGCGTTCGCAGTGTGATTAGCAGTGTTGGAGGCATTGTTTGAGTTGTTGTTTGCATGACAATGTTTGCCATTGTCCTCGCGCCTGTTGAAGACTTCTTCGGTGACCTCCCGTGCACGCTTCAGATCAGCACGGCGATTCTCGTCATGGCGCTTGACTTCGAGCACCCATGGTCGCAAGACAACAATTTTGTCGACTTTGTTTGGGTTGCAGCGGCGTGTCAGCTCTGGGTCAAGTCCAGCCTCGAGTTTTTCATGAAGGGAGGCATCCGAGAGGTGGGAAGCGGTATTGGCAAGCAAGGAGTTGAGGGACTGCATGTGAGAGAACCAATCCCAGAATGATTGGTTCTGTTTCAATGTTGCCGCGAGGATGCGACAGCAGATGGTGGGTTCCCAGTCGGGATCGAGGTAGTTAGCTCGCAGCTCAGTCATAAAATTCGCGAAGGAAAGAGTCAAAAGTCTGTTGCGGTCGCCGTTAATCCAGTCACGGATCCTAGTATCCCTGAAGCAACCAAGTATCTTGCGAACTTGGTCCTCCTCTTTGATTTCCTTGCAGTCGAAAAAGTCGAGGCAGCCAAGTTCAAAAGTTTGCATGACAGCAGGGTTGATTTCCCCTGCTAAGAGAATGGGTGATTTGGACTGATGAATATGTTCGACAACAGCAAGTTGATTTGGGATAAAAGACATGGTAAGCGAGGTGCGATTTGTGTAGGAAATGGGGTAATCAAAATCAGAAGAGGAGTCTGAGTCAAGTTGTCGACAGCAAGGCGATGCTATTGGGGTCACTATATGCGCGGTAGTAGGCGGCAAGGCAGGTGTTTGTAGTTCGTTGTCATTGGCTTCTGAGATAGGCGTTAATGTCGATACAGTTACAGGAGAGCCTGACGGTGCCGAAGCTGTGCCTGACGAGCCGGCAGGGGTTTGGCGTGTGCCTGGTGTGTTGGGTGCAGAAACGGTAGTCCGCAGATGCGTAGAAATACGCGTTGCAGGGTTGACAGTCTTTCTTTGCAACAGTTTGCGATGTAAGGGACAGTGGGCGGCTAGTTGGGGTACACAGTAAAGACAGGGCGGTTGGCAGTTCTGATCTGTATTCAAAAAAAAAGTGTAAGCTTACCTCTGATAGAGTTAAGCTTCACTGAGTCTGACAACACAGAATAGGATCAGGATATATAGCAGAGCGAGAGTCTAAGGGCGAGGTACAACAGTGAATGGAGGTGAACGTAAGTGGGAGAAAAGGAAGGGAGGAATCTGATCTCGAGCCTGTGAGTATATATGGGGAAAGTGACAGATATGCAAATATGAGCATCAGATGAGTAAGCATCAGGATTACATACGTCCCAAAATAACTTTGCACATCCTGAAATAGCTTCACATCAATTCTTCAATCATACCTGGAGATCGGTGAAAGTTTAGAATGACTCGCAACCTTCCTCTGACTTGTGTTATACCAAATAAAACCATTTTAGGTGTTTTGGGCTTCTGGGTTGAGCATCATCAATGTCTCATAGGGAAGGCTTCCTATTGTGTGGTAGGCTCACATCTTTTGATCAACAAAATGCACAGCACAGCCACTCTTCATGAAGGATAACACCCACATGACCTTTGCATGGTCATCAACAAACTGGTGGGGCGCAAGCATGAGGTAGAGCTCACATGAGTTGAGGAAGGCATGTCCTTTCATTTGATTGCCAGTGAACCCATTTGGCATCACTGGTTTGACTTGCCTGCTCACTGGGGGAGACCTTGCATGCACAGAAGTGTTGAGCTGCGGATCAGATGTGTACATAGTGGTTAGATATCTCACAGGGTGGGTTTGAAGCACTAGGTAGAATGCCAGCATCCCTAATTGGTGTTGTGTCTGGCTGCCTCTTGGCAAGCTGTGTTAGGATCTGCTGCAGGATGAGGTTTAGCCCAGCAATGTCCAAATTGTGCCACTCAAGGCACTCCATACTCATTTCGGAAGTTGTCATAGTAATTTGAAAGGAAAGGGGTGGAGGGATTGTAGCTGGTGTCAGTGATGCTTCAAAGAAGTAGTGCTTAAAGGTCCAGTCCCAAGAACTGGGACCAGACTGAACTGAACCAATGATTGTAACTGGTCCTATAGGACCATTGGTCCCAGTTCAACCACTCCTCAAAGCAGTCTGGTCTTTGGTTTCTGTTCTCATCAACACTTATTAGAACCATCAAGAACCAGTTTAGACCAGTTCAGGACTGAACCCATGGTCCATGACTTAGAAGATAACAAAAATATAATTATAATCTATATACATATGTAGTAATAAGAAACTTGGGGCACACCCAAATGAAAAGAGTGAAAAGTAAGTTGTTTAAATACCACTGACCATTTGCACCTGTTTGCATGGTCATGCACACTTTCATTTATGTATTTTTGACATGTTTACATGTTTCATTTATATGTTTACACTTATTTGTACCCATATTGTCACAACCTGCAACATGCATTCACACTTTTCTCTCCCACTCCCACCTTGGCCACCACATCTTGATTGTGCAACAAAGAAAGGGAATGGGGTCCAAATGACAGCAGATGTCATTTGGGCCCCAGGTAAGCATTATTTCTTTCTATTTTTTTCACAACTAACATGTTTTCTTTTTCTTTCTAGATGACATATTCAAGTTGTTAATAATGTTCTGAGTCAATGAAGGCCAAACACACAACCCACTACCACCACAGTGACAGCACCCCACTGTCTACCACTGCTGCAAGCCTCTGCCTGTGGGGTAGATAGTGGAATGATGATGATGAATGACAGCGACGGCGCAGAGACAACAATGAGGAATGACAAATGGGGTACAACAGACAATGACACCAACAAATAGGGACAATGACAACAATGAATGGATGAGAGGGACAACAACAACATTGGCAACTCACAGGGGACCACAATGACTCACTGGGGACAACTCACAGGGGACAACAACAATGACAACTCACAGGGGATGATGATGATGATGGCTCACACAGGGGACAATGGTGACAATGACAGCTCACACAGGACAACAACAATGACTCACACAGGACATGAGAGCCCACTAGGATGGATAATGCAATGCTGGCACTGCCAACACCCACCACACCACCACTGCCTCCTCTCGCTTGAAATGCAAGATAGGGTTTTTTTCTTTCTTTCTCAGATCCAGCCTTGTGAGCTACTGCTCACAAGGTGGATTTCTTTTGATTTTTCTTTTCTTTGATTTTTTATTGCACTGTACATTAATTACATGTACAGTCAACTCCCTCTTAACCCATACCCCTCGGTGGACTGCCCAGGCTATGGGTTATGTGGGGTTATGGGTTATGAGAGGTCAAATTTGGTGTAAATGTCGGTTTGGTAGCAGCCTAAACCTATGGGTTATGGGGGTGTATGGGTTACCTGAGCTATGGGTTATGAGGGAGTTGACTGTAATCAGTAGTCTAAAGTCAGTTGAAAACTGGACTCAACCGGTTTTTGAACTGACTTGTAACCAATGCAGACCAGTCCTGAACAGTCCAGTCTGGTTCCTGTCAAGAAATTGAAATATAAGAACCAGTCCTGGTCCTGGTCCTCCCTCAAGGAGGGTAAAAACCGAAACTGGACTGGTGTAAGGGGACAACCCCTGGGTAGGATACCCATCCCCATTCCATGTTTATACTATCCTACTGTATACCCATGGACTTACTCTTACATTCTTTATTATTGCAGTACTTCAGTCATACTTATTTGTTATCATTTGCCTACAGTATTATCTTGGACAGTTGGAGTAGTTAGGGTTCTTTAGTTCATTATCATTAGGATTTCCTCTGCTGTTACCAATACACTGGCCATGCCTTAGTGCCCTCTCTCTCTGGATGAGTCTCCTCTGGTTACTGCAGGGTTGCCCTTACAACCGGACCTTTAAGCACTACAAAGAAGTGCTGCAAACTTTTTCAAATGCTTGCTAGCTTGTCAGAGGCTTCATATGCTCCAGTTACCCTTGGTCTACCAAAGAAGAAACTTTTCTTCTGTAAAGGCAACCTTATGATCAATGCTTGCTAGCATGATTATTGCAAGGGAAAACCAAAGTTAAAGCTAGCCTAAAACAAGGGGCTAACTACATACCTTGCAAGGGAAAACCAAAGAGAAAAGTCTAAGGTGTTCCCCTGCAGAGGGTGCAACTATATACCAATAAGTGTACAAAGTAAAATAATTGAGTCCCAATGCAGAAGCAGGCCCATGGAAGCAACTAGTTGGTCTGTCCTGCAAGGGCACATCAGTAGGCCTTCTAATTTGGTCCCTATGCGTCAGTAGAGTCTCACAATGTGCCTAGGTGGTATAGAGGAGTGTTCACCAGACCACTGAGTGCTTCAAAGGCATCCAAAGAATAGTGAAGGATAGTGTATCAAGGTTCAGTCCATAGAACCAAAGACTGAACCAGACTGAACCACAGTCCATGCATTGGTCTTGTCTATTTTTCTGAAAAAATGAGTAACCAAAACCGTGGTTCGGTTAATGGTTAACTTACTTTGAAAACTTTCAAAAACCATTATAAAACCAGTTGTAACCAGTTGTAATCGGTCTTTTACACTTAGATTATATACCCTATAAAATAGTAAACTAATGTACGTATTATGTATAATAAGTTAGCTACAAGGGGGGGAGGCCATGTGGATTGTTGGGGTTTATATATGTTGTAGTAGTTGTACTTGTTTGTTCACAGTAAATGAACACATTACGCATTGCTTGCATCATGTGAAGTTGACACATTTGGTTACAAGACTCGTCGACTCACACTCCCATGCTACCCTCCGTCCGCACTCACTACCAATGACATGCACACCATGACCCAAATGAACAAACACAAGGCAGGGGGCCTGAACAATGCTAGTCATTGTTTGGGCTCCAGTGTAAGTCTTTCATATTATTATTAGTTGAGTTGTTTCTTTTACTAACTAAATGTTTTTCTTTTAGGTTCTTGCATCTTCACTACAACATTGCCCACCCACCGAATGACACACCCCTGTGCTGCCTCTGCGAGCCTCTGCTCGCAGGGTGGCAACAGGCCCTTTCTGTCCAGTGATGACCTCTGCCAATGCCACATCGCACAGCACCACCACCCCACCTGTGAGCCACTGCTCATAGAGGCGCTGACAACAATGACCAGGAACAATAAACAACAGGGAACAACAAACGGCAGGGAATGACAAACAACAGGGAATGACCAACAGTGGGTAGTGTTGTGGGCAAGACCACAAAAATGATTCGCCACTTGCCAGCACGGTGAAACACCCAGCAAGGGCTCTGGCAAGACCTGGTGCAACTGGCAAGACCCTAAACTACCTTTATTATGGTACATAACTATCTAGCTAGCTTGTACACCTAATAAATGCAACAGCCCAGCCTTGTCCCAATCCTCTCTGTTTCCATCCTTTCCTGATCCTATTTCAAGTTCTTCATCAACTTTTATAGATGTGGCACTGCCCAAATGTTATCCAGTTCTGAACTGTCATATACTTGTTCTAACACAATGTTGGGGGCTAGTCCATCTCCATCATGGCAAACATTTTTCTCCCCTACCTTAGTGAAATTCTCAGATATGGTACAACCTCCTTTGTTATGGTGGATAGTGGGGTAGAAAACATAGAATAAAGTTCAAAATCCTTTAAAACCCTATGACAACACAATGTATCAAAATTTAGGTGTGCCAGCAATTGCCACCCCATTTTTGGAATTCTGACTCACCACCTGGCAAAGTTGGCATGGTGAATTGGCACAACTTTGCCAACAACACTAATGGTGGGGAACCACGATCAGAACAACCCATGGCAGGGAACAATAAACAATGGGGAACAACAAATGATGAGGAACAATGAACGACAGGGAGCAACAAATGGTGGGGAATGATGAACAGCAGGGAACAACAAACAATGAACGAATGGCAGCAGGACCCCACCCTTGCTACAAATGTGAGACAGTGGGGCTATTTCTTTTCTTTTTCTTTTTCAAATTTTATTCTGTATGTAGTTACACTGCACCACTGCAAGCAACTGCTCGCAGGGTGTTTATGGATTTATTTCATATACATAATTAAATTAAGTTAGTTGTGCCAAAAAAAAATGGGGGAAAAACTGGTTCAAACTGGTTTTTTGGACTGTAACTGAACCGATAGAACCAGTTCTAATCAGTTCGGTTATGGTCCAACTGACTTGGGGTGCTGGTCTAGACTGGTTACAGTTACAGTTAAGCCTCTTAGAGGTTGAAAAACCAGACCAAACCGGACCTTAAAACACTAGTGAAGGAATAGCAAAGGCTTCAAAGATGTCCAAAGAATTATTGAAGAAATATCAAAGGAATATTAGGGTTGTTCACAGTAGACATTTTTCGGCCATTTTTGGCTCATTTTCAATCACATTTTTCGATCATTTTTTGATTTTTGGCAGAGAAATTGACATAATGGACCGAAAAATGTAATGAAAAATGTTGTGAAAAATGTTTACTGTGAAACCCCCGGAAAGCAAATCCAACAAAAATGAAGCAAGAATGCATTTTACCTGGTCTCCGGCTGCACTCGGCACATTCAAACTCCCCCTCAATGGACTTCGTGAAAATTTTATTGTAAGTTCATCACCAAAATGGGCCTGCTGTTGGCAAGCTCAAGTCTTTTAAGCCTCAAACAATGTATGACACAAGAATAAATATATTTTCCATACTATCTACCTACTTATGAAAATTAATTACTATGAAAGAGAAATGAGCCCCGCCCTCAGCAACTTCAGGTGTAGAAGGGATGCTTGGAACAAAACTCCCTCGTGCAATGCACAAGGGGTGGGGGTGCTGGCCGTTGTCTCACTGTCTCACCGTGATCCCTGTTGTCGTCGTGGAGGGGGGCGTGGCTGTTAGCACCCGGTCCACCCTGCGAGCGAGTGCTCACAGCAGTGGGGGACGGGTGCTGGGGGCCGTCTCCATCCTCCCTCGGACCCTGTTAGGCGTCATTGTCGCTGTTCCACCCACGATCCTCCCCACGAGCAGTTGCTCGTGAGGCTGGGGGCAGGTAGTGCATCATCGGTCACTGTTGTTGGGGGTTCTGTTGTCCCCTGTTGTTCCCGCAGCTGTGGAGGGGTGTAGTTGTCGTCCCAACCGTGATCCACCCCATGAGCAGTTGCTCGTGGGGCTGGGGGTGGGTGGTGTGTTGTCTGTCGCTGTTGTTGCTGGTGCTGGCGTCCCCCGTCGTTCCTGCAGCATTGTTGTTGTCCCACCCATGATCCACCCCACAAGCAGTTGCTCGTGAGGCTGGGATGGGTGGTGTGGTCGTTGGGTTGTCCTCAGCTAGTAGCAACCTCAATCCACCCTACGAGCAGTTGCTCGTAGGGCTGAGAGCGGGTGCTGGGTCAATGTTTCGCGCTGGGGGTGGGCGCCATGTATCAGTGACGTGGCATCGAGAGGGGGTTTTGCTGGTGCTTACCTGCCAGGTGTCCCCCTCCGTGGGTCTCCTAGCGCCCCTCCCT
>QMFE01012574.1:0-13935 GCA_003314665.1 Tricholoma sp. MG77 | reverse complement strand
TACATAGAAGAGGTCCCACCCCGCAAGCAGTTGCTCACGGGCGTGGGTGTCGTCTCGTAGGTGGTGGTGTCCCCCTGTTGTCATCCTCGCCGTCGTCAATAGTAGTTAGTATCTAAAAAAATTGTTAGCGATGAAAAAATGACATGAGAAAAGTAAAAAGAAATTTACCTAGGGCCCAAAGACATCGACGGTGTCCTCGTCCCTCGTGCATCGTGCATCATCCTCACCCTGTCATCATTGTCATCCTCCCATCACTGTCCTCCCCCTGTCGTCGTTGTCTATCGTCGTGGACCTCAAGTGGTGCCACTGTGGTGGTCCTGGTCCTTGTTTCCCTGGTCTGGTCCTTGTTATCGTCTGGTCGTTCCTGGTCCCGGTTGTAGTTGTCATCGTGTCAGGGTGGTGGGTTCGTTGCCATCGTCGGCAACAGCTAGGCCTAGTAATTAGTTAGTAACAATAAAATAAGAGATAGAAAAGAAACTTACATATGGCCCAAGAAATGTCAACGACATTTCTTGGGCAGTCCTCATTCCGTTATCCTCACCTCAAGTTTGTAAGCGGGGGGTGGTCGTGATGTGCATCCTAAGTGATGCAAACACCTGAGTGTTCTCGATGACCCGTACCGGTGTTTTTCCCTATTTGGCACTAACATCCACAATCCACGGATATCTGTCATGTTTTATCCGTATCCATCCGTATCTGTATGTTTACATAATCCATGGGTGGCTATCCAAATAATGGCCATCCGTGGTAGGCCCTACTTTTGGTCATGTAGTTACAAGTAAAGTCTTCAGTTTAATTCAATGCAGTACTACCTACTGTCAAGAAGCTGACCCCACTTCAGTCAATAGAATGTCTTTTCTTCTGAGGTGAGATGCTGTCCATGTTTTATAGGTGGATGCACACACGATGCAGGATTTAGTGGAATTTCCCTGTGTTGTCAGGATGATCACTGTGTTCCATAGCCAATACATTTAAGAGAAATATTTGTTCCCCTTTACATGTGTTGCAGTTTTTATACAATTACTACACGATACAGGAATTCTCCTGCTGTAATACCAGTGCATGAAAATGAAATATCCTTATTCTTCTCACAGTAATACAGGCATATTCACAGATAGATTTAGTACATATACATACATATACACAGATCACACCTGCATAATAAACAGCTGTATGAATCTTTACCATGCGCACACACTGCACCACCCAAGGGCCAATGCCACATGATATGACTCCCCTCCCTTGATAGTCCCTAGATTACAGAGATTGAGCTATTGCTCATCACTGTGCCATAAGGGCTGCAGTTGGGGAAGAGGCGCATGTCCTCGTCTAGAATAATAAAAATAGAGGGAAAACAGATTATTAGGAAACAAGAATGAAAGAAGACTAAAAGATGCATTGTTTTGATGTTGTCTCATTGGTGTCATCACTTCTGTCATTGGTTTGTCCTCGTCGTTCATTTGGCTCGTACTCCTCATCGTTTGTTTGGACTCCCTGTTGTTGGTCCCTGTTGTTTGTTATAATATATGTAAGAACAAGTACTCAGTACAAGTGTTGGAAGATGTGTTGCAGTACAATATCGTCATATATGTAGTCACAAAAAAAAGAGAATGTAAAATGTATGTATGCGCCCATTTTTTTTTCATAACGCCTGCAGTAAAGCATCGAAAAGAAATATGCATATGCACCAAGCCCCTGCTGTCTCTGTGCCAGCCAGTGGGTCTGCGAATGTTATCTGGCATGAACAGAAGAATGGAGGAAAGATGTACCTTAACACTGCCTGGTCTGTTCCTCCCAGCTCTGCCTGGAACCAGTGGTGGTGCTGGCGTATCCGTGTCTCCACATATGCATGTTCAGCCGGTTGTCTGGCATAAACCCCACTCCAGTTGATTTCATTTATGGGCATGGAGGTCTGAGAGCAAGGTGTGGAGGTGGTTGCTTGAGGGAGGTGCAGAGGTAGTAGGTTGGGAGTGAGTAGTAGACTGCTCCTGAAGAGGTGACAGTGGTTGGGGGCTGGTTGAAGAGTTGGGCATGGAAAAAAATAGGATGGTTCAAGTAGTAGACTACTTCTGAAGCAGTGGTGGTGGTGTTGGGGCAGGTTGAAGAGTTCAGTGTGGAAAAACAATAGGTGGGTTAGACAGATCCCAACAAGGTGACATAGACAGTGAAGTACATATGTCCATCAGGGTAAACGCACTTGAACCTGCAAACATGCAGTACATCAACAGCTGCCTTCCATACTGTATATTGGTGGGGAGTTCATGTTGGAATAAGGTACCACCAAGCAAAACACTGAATGTTAACCACCCAAACCAGAAAATAGCGCAGTGGTCACCTATGGACGACTCCCAGGGGATCATTACTCAAAGACTGCAATATAGACGTCTCAGACTTGGCGAGGTCGTCATGTTGGCTCAGAGGCAAATATTGAATTCCAAAACACAACATAAGTGCTTTTGAATTACCAATGTACATGATTTGAGGTGCTGCAGACATTATTGCCCAGATGAAGGACAATGCGGATGATTCAGACTTCTTTTGACTTCCACATGTACATAGACAACAGAGTACGGAAGCACCTCAGGGAGGAGCCTTGGTTTGCAAAGTCCACCGACACCCCGCATGCAGAGAAACCAAGGCCACCCACCCCAATCCAAAATGAGTCACAGACATGTAATTGCTTGCAAGGTTCAGGCAATGTATCGTCAAACCTCTGTGGTTGGCGATAGTTTCGCATTGGTCATTCGGCCTGGGTGAATGGTGGGGTGGAGTGGCATACTGGCAAATTGTGGGTATGACATCTTCCATCTCAATAGGATTATCATTGGGCTTAGCACTATCCAGTAGAATTACTGGGAGCCATCTGCTATGGAAAATAATCAGAACCCATGTGTGGCTAATATAGGGTGTGTGACATACATGCAGGCTGTTGATCTGACTCGGAGCCTTTCGGGCTTCTAGTCCTCCAAGAGCTTTAGTTCTACAAAATACAGCTCTCCTTTGCTTGATCTTCAGAGCTTGTGAGGCTGGTATACCTCGCAGCTATTCTGATGTTTGCTGAGGCCTGCTTGATTAGTGAACTCACGCTTAAACAGCCCTGTACAGATAAATGGCATAAGTAGGACTGTTGCCAAAGCGAGGTTCACAACAGTCAGGAGAATGTGAAAAGACATTGGTTTCATGCGACACCAACAGCTGCTGCAGGAGAAGACCAATCAAGATCTTGATATCCCAGGATACGCAGCTGACACAGAAGTCAAGCTATGAGAGGGACAGATGTCACCCTCCAAAGTCCAAGTTGAGATGCAGGTCTTCAATGGTGATACCTGGCTACCTGTCTGAAAAAAGTGAGCAAGTAATTGTTGCAGAAATGGTGCGATCATACCACTAGTAAGAAAGTCCAGATGTTTGTGACAATCCTCATAGTCTGACCAAAGCAAATTGTTAGTTACACTGCCCTTGAGTACTTCAAAACTACTTGTAAAATGGTGACTCGGCCACTGAATGATCTGCCGAGATTGGAATTTGGAGGGAAGTGAGAATATTGCATTGAATAGCATGAGTCCACAATGTGCTGACTCTGCTCTGACATGACTTGGAGCTAGAGGCTGAGCTGAAACACTTGCCAGTGAGCATTGAAGAGAGGGACAGATGTCATCCTCTGAAGTTCAAGTTGAGATGCAGGTCTTTGACGATGATACCTGGCTGCCTGCAAATGTATCAGTGAGCAATGAGTTGTTGCAGAAAGGGTGCGATCATACCACCAGTAAGAAAGTCCAGAGTTTCATGATGATCCTTGGTGTCCAACTAAAACAACATTCCACACTGCCCTCAAGTACTTCAAGACTCAAAACAGTGAGTCACTTTCTAAGACTAGAACTTGAAGGAGAGTGAGAATATTACATTGAGCAGCAGCCTGAGAGTCTGTGACATGCTGACTTTATTCTGATGTCACTTTGGAGCTGAACGGTGAAAGTCCAAGCATTGAGAACTTGAAGGAAAGTGAGAATATTACATCAAGTGGCAGAGTCCACAACATGCTGACTCTGTTCCGAGGCTGAGCTTAAAAGCTTAAACACCTTCAAGAACAGAATTGAATACTATTGAATGTTCATTCCAAGTCAGACTGGTGGCAAAAGTTCAACTCACTGATTACCAAACAACTAGTAGTAACAATAGCCCATGAATCATTACATAATCATTACTAGTGTGATTGATTGACTTGGAAGGAGAGAAGGTTGCAGCTGAACATACTAATTTGGTTTAGCCTTATGATGATGTGGTGATGGGCAGTTGTCATGGGCGATCAGTGAAGGAGGGAGGGAGTGTCGCACATGGATTTAGTGATGGCTGTTGTTACATTGAGGGTTAGTATCGGGCATGGGGGACAACTTGAACATGGTTGTGTTAAGATCAACATTGCAGAGTGAAATGTAAATATGGGGCACATAGCGAATACATAAGGGGTTGGTGAAGGGAAGCCAGTAGAAAGGATGGAGTCTTCAAAATGTGTCCATGATAATGGGATCCTGAGTGAATGAGGTGCATATGGGGATGAAATGAGAGAACTAAAATGAAGAATAAAGATTGTCATCATCATCACTATTCTCTCCATCTTCTGGGCCTAGGTCATCATCTGAATCACAGTCGCTCCAGGTTGCATTTGAATCAAGATCTGAACTACTATCACTGTCCAAATCACTATCACTGCTTGACAGGGATTCATTTACTTCAGTTTGATCAGGGCTCTCCACTAGCAGTTGAAGGACCTGCACATTAAAGGGATCCCTTATGTGGGCTTTGCCCATGCTATCATCTTCAGGCTCAGTATCCACATCCATGTCATACATCACCCTCTGAGGAATGCCTTGCCATAAGTGGCCAATTCCCCCTCCAAAATAACACATGAACATGTCTCTATCAACCCAACTGTATGGTACAAGATCAGGAACAATGTTCGAGACAACAATGACAAAACATACATAATAACATAGTAGTTGGTCCAATCATCAGTTTTGCCTGGATGGTGAGCAGCCATCGTGGACACAGTGGATAATAGTAATGATGTTCGACAATCAGCATAACATGGAACCAAGTGACAACCGCGCAGAACCAGAGAAGGATCTAGGAAACCAAATGCGCTATCATCTGGAACAAAGCTGATCTTGGGTAAATGTGCCACATGAAAGCCCGCTCGATAATTTTGCTCAACACCAAACCAATGAATCCACAAGAATTCCATACATTGCACTGAACAGTTGCAAGATGCAGGTCCAACATGAAGAACATTGGTGTGGAAAACCCCAAGTACACAGGCATACCAAAATGGATGGGCACCATCCTCCTTCTTGGGTGAAACAACCATTATATTGCAATGTGTATGAGGATTAGTGGAATCTTGGTCACGGCGTATGTCGTAGGTGGTATAGTTGACATGTAGAACTTTGGCAGAATAGATACAATGGTTGAGGGTATGAATTGAATTTCTGTCTTCATCAGAGAATTCCAATTCATTGTCACCATTGAAATCATGGCCCAACAGTCGGTTGAGAAGGTGGTCCTTTAATTTGGGGATGAACTCCTACCAAAGTCACGGTCCAGTCAGCACATAGATGCAAAGCAAGGTATCAAAAAACCTTTTTTGCTGGGTCGTTTGGAGGGTCATGTACAAAACTCATGATATCGAGGGGGTGATTTCTTGAATCACTTATATGATGATGTTGATCCATGTCAGTGTAAGGAAGATGATTATTTTCCAAAAATTGTACATGATGAGTGTGACTACATTGCACTGCTTCATGTGCTCTTCGCAAATGAGTACCCTGACATTTGTGTCTTGCTATTTGTCTTATAGCATTTATTTTGTTGGTCCTGCGATAGAGACACTTGACAAGCCAGTGGGCAAGTTCCCCCTGCCAAACACACGAGGACTGTCAAACTTGAATGAGATTGTGTTCAGGTGAAACAACATACAGTCTGGGTAGAATATGAATCTGTTGTTCCAAAAGCACATATAGTGCGAACGTAATCTCCTAGCGCATGCAGTTTGTAAGTGAACAAATTGAGAATTTGAACTTTTGCTGGTATTTTCAAAGTATCCATTCCTGCTGTGGAAGTGCCTGCTGTTGGCATGGATGTACTCGCTGCATCAGGCAATATTGTGGGGTCGGGATCCTGTTCGGGATGCCGATGATTATGTGGAATGGGCAGAGGAATGGGATGAAGAAGAGATGGATAAGGAGTTGATGACGTTGAAGGAGGAAACGAGTTTGTACTGGGAGTTTTTGAAGGAGGTGCTAGGAAGGGAAGGGGTGGAACTGGAAGTTGTAGAAGTTGATAAGGAAGTGGAAGGAGGAGAAGGGGATAAGGAAGTAGAACAATTAGAGTAGTGAATCGGAGTACCGATCGGGAGTCCGATTGTAACTAAAATTTCTTTATCAATGAATTGTTTAAGTTAAATGAGAGTGAACAAATGAATCATAATGGGAGAGGACCGGGTTTGTTAGGGTAACGGGAGTGGAAGTCCGATACGAGTTCTTGCGCGTGATCAAGTTCAGTGGCTGGTAACCATGAGTTTTCTTTGTCAGTGCCTTCATAACCTGTCCAACAAACGAAGTAAAGAAGTTTACACCTATGCCGATTGTTGATCTTTGAGTCAAGGATTTCAGCAATCTCATACTCGAGTTCTTTGTTGATTTTGATGGGAGGCAGGGGTGGTTGGGTATGGTTTGGGATTGTGTTCGGCACCGAAGTTTCTAGTTGAGAGACATGGAAAACTGGATGAATAGCGCAGAGATGATCGGGAAGTCACAAGGTAAATGAGTGAGTACCGGGACGGGCTATGATGTCATAAGGTCCTAAATATTTTTCTGAGAGTTTCTTGGAGGGTCGAGTGGTGCGAATGTGTTCTGCGCTAACATATACTTGTTGTCCAACTTGGAAGTCTGGAGCGGGTTCCCGTTGGTGATCCGCAGGACCTTGATAATGAGCTTGAGCTTTAGCCACCTGATTGTGTAACTCAGCATGGAGCTCTTCGAGGTTGACAACGAATTCGCGGGCTTTGACGGAAGCTAACTTGCATTCTGGGAAAACTGTAATGTTGGGGTGATAACCTTTGTTGGCAAAGAAGGGTGTTACACCGGTGGTAGCGCTGGGAGAGTTGTTGTAGGTGAATTTGGCAAGGGGAAGGTGTTCCAACCAATTGTCTTGTTGGTAGTTGCAGAAAATGCGAAGATACTGTTCTAACATTTGATTGAGACGTTCGGTCTGACCATCGCCTTCTGGGTGATAACCCGAAGTGAAGTGAATCTTCATGTTCAAGGCAATTCCTAGTGAGCGGAAAAAGTGTGAAGTGAACTCGGAACCCCAATCACAAGAAACATGGGTGGGAACTCCATGTTTACTGAAGACGTGGATAATGAACAGTTTGGTGAGTTCGGGTGCCATGATATTGTCCATGGTAGGAATGAAGATGCCTTGTTTAGAAAGTCGATCAATGACTATGAGGAGTGCAGTATGACCTGGAGAGTTGGGGAGATGTTCAATAAAGTCCATGGAAATGGAGTTCCAAGGCTGCTCGGGTACTGGGAGTTGCTTCAAAAGTCCGTAAGGTTTATGACACAGGGATTTGGACCGTTTGCAAGTGGTACATGAGTTGCAGAACTCCTGGACAAAGGTGCGGAGGTTAGGCCATACATAATTGCGACGTACTGCTTCAAGCGTTTTGTTTTGTCTGACATGACCTGCGAGGATATGATCATGTTTATTCTGAAGGACTTTGAGTTGGAGGTCCGCAGTGTCCAGTACAAAGATCTGATCATTCTGATGAAGTAGACCACTTTCGTCGAGAGTCCATTTAGAATTGGTAGGAGTCGGGAGTTGTGCTGCAGAAGTGGGGTCAAGGGGTAGGGATAAGCGAATGTCGTTGTGAAGTTTCTCAATGTCCATAATGATGACGGAATGGATAATCGGAGTTGCGAAGTAAGTAGCATGAAGTGAGGCAGAAAGTTGTTCTTGAGTGAATATAGGTCGGAGATTGCTCGGGTTTGCAAGGACAAAGTCGCTATTTCCCCCTTTGCAGTAGACGTCCCAACGTCTAGTGAGTGCATTGGGTTTAGCTCCTAATTTCCCTGGGCGGAAACGAATAACCATATTGAACTGTGAAAGATACTCTGACCAACGGGCTTGGCGATGTGAAAGAATCTTTGTAGTAGCGAAATATTCCAAATTTTTGTGGTCAGTGATGACATCAATCGGAGTACCGCTACCTTTGAGGTACTGTCGCCAGTGTTTGAAAGCCTTGTAAATAGCTAGAAGTTCTTTGTCGTGAGTGTCGTAGTTGAGTTCAGCGGAATTAAAGGAGCGGGAGTGAAAAGCAATAGGGTGAATTTCGCTGTCGGAAGTCTGAGAGGAAATGATCACAGTGAGCACATAGTCAGAAGCATCGGTTTCCACAATCATATCTGCATCAGGAATCCATTTAGTAAAAACAGGAGCATGAGTGAACTGCTCTTTCAGGAGCTCAAAGGCGGCGTGGCAGAGATCATCAAATTTCCATGAAATGTGCTTGCATGTGAGGCGAGTGAGAGGAATGACAATGTCGGAATAGCCGTGAATGAACTGCCTATAAAAATAGCAAAACCCTAAGAAAGATTGCACATCCTTAACTTTACAGGGTTCTGGCCAGTCCAAAATGACTTGAACTTTGTCCTGAACCATGCAGAGTCCGTCGGAAGAGATGATAAATCTGAGATACTCAACACTATCCTTGTGGAACTCGCATTTCGGGGCAGCCGCGTAAAGTCCATTTTTGTGAAGTCTTCTTAACACTTCCTTGATGTGCGCTTTGTGTTGGGTCATGTCTTCTGAATAGATTAGAATGTCATCAAGATAGACAATAACACAAACGTTGAGGAGGTCACTGAAGATGTCATTCATGAAATACTGAAAAGCGGCGGGAGCGTTCGTAAGTCCGAAAGGCATGACAAGCCATTCAAACGAGCCATAGTGAGTGCAGAATGTAGTCTTCCACTCTTCACCATCGGCGATCCAAATGAGGTGATAAGCATGGTGAAGGTTGATTTTAGTGAATATGTGGGCTTTCTTCGGGGCATCAAGGAGGTCCGATAGTAAGGGTAAGGGATAACGGTCCTTGCTGATTCGATTGAGGCCGCGATAATCGACACAAAGTCATAGACTTCCATCCTTCTTTTTGACGAAGAGGATAGGAGCGCCATGCAGAGATTTCGAGGGTCGGATGAAACCAAGGTTGACATGTTTGTCGATAAAGGAGCAGAGGGTTTCTAGTTCTGATTGGGATAGGGAATACATGCGGGAGAGAGGAGGAGTGCCGTCAATTTCGATTTTGAGGTCGTAAGGACAGTGGGGAGGAAGTGTATCAGCTTTCCCTTTGCTAAAAACATCAGCAAACTCATGATAGTCCTCGGGAATTGAAGATAAGTCCGTTGGGTTCGCTGAAGTGGCTTTACCAATGGCACCTTCAGGGGATATCTGGAGTTGGAAAGAAACTGATCCAGGAAGTTTACTAGCGTGCATATAGGCATGGGCATTAATCAAAGATATATGAGGTGTTGACTTGGGAATAGGATCGGGAATGGGATCAGGAATGTCAGGAATGGGATCGGGAATTTCAGGAATAGGGTCCAACAGTGTGTTCACAGGAGGGGTTTGTGAGTATTGCGTCGACAGTGCTAAACCTCTATGATCATCAGAACGGAAAGAGATAAGGCCAGAGAACCAGTCAATCAACGGATTGTATTGTTTCAGCCAATTGTATCCAAGAATGGAGGAACAGGAAGAGTCTAGCAGGGTTACATAAAATGTCAGATTGAATGTTTCACCAGAGGCAAAAATAACTGGGAGTTCCACTATTTGGGTAATGATAGAGTTGCAAGTTCCATCAAATAAGCGGAGTCCGATCCGGGTTATCGAAGAAGTCGGAATGTTATTATCTGAAACAAATAACATGTCTATAAAACAATGAGATGATCCTGAGTTGATAAGAGTTTGGGTGGAAAGGGAATATGTGAGAATGGATAGGGTGATGAAAAGGGAATCGGGATTGGAAAGAGTGGACGCATTGAGTCGAACAAATTTAGCTATGTGGGTAAGATCAATGCAATCCTCAAACTAGCATATCCTTGAGGATTGTGGACTATTTTTTTTGAATCTGCGGGGTTGGGCTTAGACTCGGGTGCCGAAACTTTCGCTGATCGTGCTTTAGCTGCTGCTGATTTGGGACAATCCTGAGCAATGTGTCCTTTCTCACTGTAATAAAGACAGAGTCCTTCTTTCATGCGGTGTTTGCGCTCATCTCCGGTTAGTTTGCCGTTCTTGCACAACTTGTCGGAGATAGAGTTTTTAGGCTTGTCTTTTGACGAACCTTTGGAAAAGGGTTTGGATGATGTTGACGCGGAGTTGTTGGTATTATTGTTGGAAGAGGGTTTGGAAGAGGAATGGGAATTGGAATTCTTGTTCAAGTCCTTCTTACCCGGGTTTCCATTGTTGCCCGAGTTTTTGGATTCTAAACGAGTTTCTTCTTCCTGCATCCAATAGATGTTATCAGCATCTTGGGCTTTAAGTTGTAAGGCTGCAAGAGTATTGGGTTTACCACCACGAGGTACTTCAGTGCGGAGGCGAAGCAGAAGTCTGCGGAAATACCGATCATGAAGAGCTGCTTCATTCCAACTGACTCTAGAAGCAAGCTCCCAGAAATCTACATTGTACTTCATGATGTGAGCGGTTTTCTTCATATTGAGTTCATGAAGGGACTTCTCGGCATCTCCGACTGGATCGTGTGGACCAAAGTTATCTTCAAGCTCGCTAAGGAAGGCTTGATAATTCCACATCCAATGTGTGGAGTTTGTCGGGTCATTGAGCCCTGGTTCAAACCAACTGAGTGCTGAGCCTTTGAGATAGGAAAGGATGAACAAAATCCTTTTCTCATCGGAAGCAAAGACCTGAGGACAATCCCTAAAATGAAGATTACAAGAAACAAGGAAGTCACAGAGTTTCCAAGGGTTAGAACCGTCAAATGTATCAGGTTCTCTAACCTTGATTTTCTCGGACTTTGGGGCAGGGTCTCGTCGGAGGTCTCTGAGACTGCCTGAAAGCTGCATGATGGCTTCAATGAATCTGTCACCTTCAGGGCAATTGTCGATTGGTGGAGGATTGGGGGGGTTATTAGGGTCTGGGTCATTATCATTGGGGTCACCAGGATCAGGATCTTTGCCGGGGTCCGGTGGGTCACCGAAATCGTCACCTGGATTACCTTCTGGTTGGTTTTGGTCTAAAGGATTGTCGATATATTCTAAAGGAGTAGGGGTACGGGGTTGACCTGGAGTAGACGTATTATCTCTTGGAGACATTATGTTCGCACTAATAGATGGTGCACCGGAACCAATTTGTCGAAAGATATTAGAAGGTTGTGATGATTGGCCAAATGTAGAGGAAAGTCGAGGAGGGCTAAGGACTGATCTTCAAACAGCTGAAATTCCTTGAGTTGCTGCGTGGTGGGAATTCTGAGTTGTCCATTGACGTGTCCTAGCTTGGGTTTGGGACATGAAATAAGCAACAATGAAGTGAGAGTTCGAATATACTGTTAAATACTGATCCTAGCGGAAGTCCGAGTGGGACCAAGCATAATACCAAATGTAGGGGAAGAGAAGGAACTTGGCTTCAACTTGTAAGAAGTTGCACCCTTCACTTGTTGCCAGTGTTCCAGATTTCGTAGTGAATAGGAATCAAGTCGGGGACCAAGAGGAAGTCTGAGACAAGAGAGAACGAAATGAGATAGGAAGAGATTGAACTAATCAATATTCGAACTGGAGTTTACAAGCAAAGGTAACTACGTTTATATACTAGTAAGGTGCGGGCATTGGGCATCCGATCGGGGCCCAAGGTAAATACTCATAGTAGATGTGAAGTACGAAATGACAAACAGGAATACATGAAGATAATTAGAAATGATGAAGTAGCTAAAACTAAATATAGGATCGGAAAGTAAGTCGGAGTCTGTGGAATGGATTAAATCCGAGGAATGGAACGGAACGGAACGTAACAGACCATTCCCAAAAAAATCACAATTCACAGCCAATCCTTGTTGTGGCCCTGTCCAGTCCTTGCAGGGTATGCTCAGTGTGCATTCTGAGTTTCACCAGGGCATGGCATGCCATTTGGCCAGACAGTATAACAACACTAACAATTGCATGTTATATGGTTCTGGGAGTAAACCGTCAATTATGGGGATCATGTCCTAGGAGGGAATGTGTACAAATTAGTACTTAATGCAATCAGGCCAAGACCACTTAAAGTTCACCTGTAAGATGTCCTTGTAGTTGCAGGCAGCCAGGTTTTTCCTCTTGGATACATCGTTAGAGAACCATCGAATAGTGCCTTGACCAAATGTTGGAATTTGCCGGAATTTTTTTTAGTTCTGAGAGGTGGAATGAAAACACACAACAATGACATACCGTGCATTAAACTCAGCAACCATATGGCCTCCGGGTGCAGCCGCATGTAAAAGCATGACAATGTGGATCAATGTCGATTTCCAGACACCAAGCTCAAACTCATGCATGAGGTCCACAACAAGCATAGCATAAGGGTCAAAGCTAAATGATGCAAGTTTCTCTGCAAAAGCATTCTTATACAATCATCAGATGCAAGAGTCACACACAGGTGGGCAAAATACCCACCATGGTAGGTGCTAAAGATGCCGGCTTTAGCATGTGCTCTATCCTGGCAGACCTCACAGGAAATCCTAACTGGTAAATAATATTTTGTGCTCTCATTATCCAGTCCAGATCAAAGATGCAAGCTCTAGATATTTGCCCCTGTGAATCTTGAACCTGACCTAGTTTATCCAATGCATCTCTTGGCACCAAACATCAAGGGCAAAGGCACAATCCTTTATCACGTAGGGCTGCTAAAAGCATTCTGCAAGGACTAGTGAGTGAGGTGACTGACATCGTAAGCCTGTATAAAGATAGCTTACTTCTCTGGGTAATCAGCGGAATAAGTGAATATGCATGGATAGATGCGACATAAGATACTGTCAGCACATTTGAGAACAATGGCATGTTTGTAGGCCTCCAAGAACTTGTCACCCAACAATACATGCCATACTTCATGCATAAGCTCTTTCTGACAATGAGTGAAGAGGTGCATGGTTTGCTGTGCTGAAGGAATGAAAGTTGATAATAGGTCATTAAGACTGTCAGGGATCTATTCATGGCATGTCAGAAAAACTGACAATGGGATGAATTAAAGCAACTTACAGATGGTATATACGCCATATGATGGCATGCACCAGAGTTTGGTTTTGCTCTCACATATTTAGAAAGGTTTGCAAAGTACATATACAGAGGCCAGACTTTAGCAGTCCCAAAATTGGCCAGATGTGTCAAGTCTGACCAAAACATCAGACCAGCTACATATAATCCTTTCCAATTTGCAGCCTGGCTCAGGTGTTTGCTTTTGGAGGTGGTTGTGGGCAATTTCAAAAGCTTCCGACGAATAAACTTCATCAAAGATGTGCGTTTCATCTCCTGTATTGGGGTCAATGGGTATGCATCGGGATGGTGTAAGGTGGAACAGCAATGATGATGTTGCACCCCAGGTTGCTTTGATCACTTTCACAATTGATCGATAATGAAGTCCAGGAACAGAGAATTTTCGAGGGAGAGTGTCTTTCTTTGGTACAGGAATATCAAGCTCTATGGTAAGTTCTCACCAACTATCATCATGAAATGGAGTGTCAATAGTTGTAGTCTCTCTGGTGCTGTCCAGCCATGTGTGCTCCCGATGTGCATTAAAGCCCACTAAATCCCTGAACTTTACACTCCCCCACAGAGTCCAGGAGGAATCCTGGGAGTCCCACCAGATTCCCAGTACTCCTGGAGGATTCCCACTATT
>QMFE01012536.1:1647-16518 GCA_003314665.1 Tricholoma sp. MG77 | reverse complement strand
GGTGCAATGTCTAGAAGCCGTTTCAGAGCTTGAACCGCGAAGTGGACCTATCAACGGTGTCCCCCCCTCATGTTCCTTGCTGTCCTCCCCGTTTCCTGCATCGTGGCTGTCCCTGTCGTCCTCCCCATTGTCGCCCTTGGTGCCCGTCGTTCCCCCCGCAGCGGTGGTGGGTGGTCTGTTCCCCTCGGTCCCCATCCTCGTCCCTCGTCGTGCCCCTTCCCTGGCACCTCTAGCCGTCACTGCAGCCACAAACCACCCCACGAGCAAGAGCTTGTGGGCGTGGGTGTGGCTGCCATCCCCGTGGGTGTCGTCGTCCGGTGCTGGGGTGCTGGGCCGCCCACCGTGTCGTCCTCGTTCCACTCGCCATCCACCCCACGAACAGTTGCTCGGTGGGGCTGGGGGCAGGTGGTGCGTCGTTCGGTGCAGGGCCTGTAGATGTCGTTAGTTGCACAAAAAGGAACAAAAAAAAAAAACTTACTTATGGCCCAGGAGACGTCGCTGACAGCGACATCTCCTGGGCCCTCATTCTTGGCGTGTCGTCCTGGGTTGCGTCGTGGTGGGTGTGTCGTCCTTGGTGCATCTCCCTTGGTGCGTCATGGTGGGTGTGTCGCCCTTGGTGCATCTCCCTTGGTGCACCGTCCTGGGTGCGCCTTCCTTGGTGCATCCCTCCTCTGCCGTCGTTTCGTTCGTCCACGTCCTCGCTCCCCACTCCACCCTGTGAGCAGTTGCTCGCAGCGGTGGTGGTGGGTGCTAGGTCATGCCTGTCGTCCGGCTGGTTTGCTGTCCTCTTCGTCCTGGTCCTGGTTCTGGTCCTGATGCTCGTTGTCGTTGTCGCCGTCCTCCTCCTGGTCCTGGTCCTGGTCTTGGTGCTCGTCGTCCCTTGTTCGTCGTCGCCCTGGCCCTCTCCGTTGTTCTCCTGGCACTGTGGGTGTACGTCGTCGTTGTCCCCCATTTCGTCGTCACCAGCGTTGTTCCACCCGTCTTCCACCCCATGAGCAGTTGCTCATGGGGCTGGAGGCGGGTGGTGCTGGTGTCGGCATCGGTGCTGGCGTTGTTGTTGGGTCATCGTGGTCCTGGGGCCATTCCTTGTCATGGCCCTGGTGCTCGTTCCTCATCGTCGTTGGTGCCCGCTGTCATCCACTCACCCTACCCAGCCTGCAAGCAGGTGCTTGCAGCGGTGGGAATGGGTGGTGGGTCGGTGTTGTCATGGGATTCTGCTGTTTTGGGGGGCTGAGCACGTCAGTGTGATGCGACGCGTGTACGGGGGCTGCTGGGTGCTTACCGGGCGGGTATCCTCCTTCTGGGGTCTCCCGGCGTCCCTCTGCGCTGTCCTAGCCCGTGTCGACGGCCTCACATCCCATTTAAATGGGGAGGAGGGGATTGGGTGGCCATGGGCGTGCGTTGCGCGTTTTTCGTCGTTGCACATTGTTACCAGTATATTTACAACCTAAAAATTAATAGAATACAATTAGTTAATTGATAAAACAAAAAATGAGAAGAAAAAAACTTACCTAGGGCCCAAACGACGATTACATCGTTTGGGCCGCCCCGCCGTCTATCTGCTTCGTTTGCGGCTCTTGCTGGTGGTGGTGATGGTGGGAGTGGCCACGGAGGCGGGTGTGCATGCAGTGGTGGTGGCGGTAGAGCGGAGAGGAGGGAGGGAGGGAGAGAGGCGGCAACAGTGGTGGGGTGAGTGAGCAGTGATGAGCGATGTGTGACACGGCCAACCGCTTTGTCATACACAGCCACCAGCTATGGTACCTAAATTGATTAGTAGGCTGACATATTATGGCTGTGTGGTGTAGTGGTTAATTATGCAAGCATGTTTGGCAGGCTGAGGGTTCGATTCTTACTACGCACGTAAATTTTATTTGGTGAAATATTTTGGGTGGAATCCGGTTAGTCCTGTGGAATTCAGTCAATTATGAGTCCGGCAAGATTCTGGGGATTCTGGTTGCAAATTTGATGATTATTCTGACCGGAATCCGACAGGAATAGGTGGGGGAGTGTAACGTACTCCAATTCAGTGCATGAAGACTTTGTGAATTCATTCTGAGGGAAGGTACAGAACTAGCCAGGGTGCAGAAGGATGTGATGGCTAAGGCTGGGGAGGAGGAACAACAAATGGTAGAAGAAGAGAAAAGGGAGGTAGAACAGTTGCAAGAACAAGACCAACTTGAAGAGGCATTGAAGAAAATGGAGCAAGCTATGGATGAGTGGACAGCTGAAGAAGACCCACCTGGGACAGGCACAGAAGGAGAAGGAAACAGGTATGCAGAAGGAACAATGGAAGGCCCAGGATGGGAAGGCGATAGTGGAGAGGTACTCAGGGATTTATTGCAGGAGGTTGATGAAGCAGAGGTTGATGAAGCAGCCACTTTCTTCTATGAAGATGGAGAATGTGAGCCGGTAGAGGAGGAGGACATTGGCATTGCAGGCCGAGTAGCAGCACGTCGTGCCACAGGTGGGCGTCAGGTGGCAAGGACGCTGCCATCTTAGAGGGGGGCAGATGGAGGCGTGCCTTAGGCATGCCTCCAGACGATCACGTGACTCTCTACATAGAGAGACAGACATGCTGTACGATACATCATCACTAGATATACCATCACTTGGCTGTGCTGCAGCCAGGGCACCTCGGCCTACTCCAATGCTGTAAGGGCAAGACCCAGAAGATGAGGATATAGGTAATTACTTAAGAACAAGAATGTGCGAACCTCTCATCTAATCAGGACCCTGGAGTGACACTATTTGACATTCGATTGAAGTCAAAGATCAAGAGAAATGACCAGGAACTCACTGAGATGCCATACCCTCTTCCTGTTACAGTTTTCCTTGTCACATGACCAAGCTCATCATGTGACCACACCCTGTGACCCCAGATTCCCTTACCCATGATGACACACCTCATTCCCATGCTATCTCTGACTCATGACAGGTGTTCTCACGTCGGCTGTCAACCTGTGACAGGTGTTCCCATGTCAGCCAGTGGACTGACTCATGCTTATTTTTCATTTGTCTTTGTTCGGACTATTTCTCTCACGTTATCATTGTGCTGATTGATGCTGATTTCTATCAGACTCTTATCTACCTATGGCATTATTCCCTTTGATAGTCATCAAGATGTGCTTACTGATACTGACTCATATTAGCTTACTGTATGCTGACTGATACAGATCTTTATCAGAGCTTTGTAAGACTAGTTCTTATTGGTAGATAAGCTAGACAGTTTATGTATATAAACTGTAGTAGTTACACAGGTCCGGCTCTTCAGCTTGACCTAAACTATTCAACGTCTTATCTTGAACATCCACTCCTTGTGCGAATCCACTTAGAGCACTGCTAAGTGAGAGACTCTAGATTGACATAACTAGGCGACTTCTAGGTATAGGACGATGGACTTCGGGATAGGACTATTAGTCTTAACACTTCCCATACCCTGCCTGAAAGTGAGATAAGGTGATTACAGCATAATGAGAATGTGCAAACCTCTGGTCTAATTGGGACCTTGAAACAACACTATTAGACATTCGAATCACGCCAAGCGTCAAAAGAAACGACCAAGAACTCACTGAGATACTATACCCTCTTCCCATACCCTGCCTGAAACTGAGATAAGGTGATTACAGAAGAACGAGAATGTGCGAACCTATCATTTAATCAGGACCTTGAAACAACACTATTGGAAATTATATTCAAGCCCAAGATCAAAGAAAATGACCAAGAACTGACTGAAATACCATACCCTCTTCCAATCCCCTGCCTGAAACTGAGACAAGGTGATTACAGAAGAACGAGAATGTGCGAACCTCTGGTCTAATTAAGACCTTGAAACAACACTATTAGACATTATAATCAAGCCCATAGTCAAAAGAAACGACTGGGAACTCACTGAGATACCATACCCTCTTCCTATACCCTGCCTGAACACTGAGATAAGGTGATTACTCAAGAACGAGAGCATGTGAACCTCTGGTCTAATCCAGAACTTAAACTGACACTATTTCTTACATCAGAAAGGCCTCTATGGGAGGGACAATTGAAAGATGTTGAGATTACTAAAGAACAAACAGTTATGGAGCTCTTGACTGTTCATATCATTTGTAATACTAAAAAATCATACCATCACCAATACTTCGTTCATGAGAAACGGTGGAGAACTCACCGAGATAGGCATCCTCCACTGCAACAACAGTTATTTGTTGTTGTTTACTTCCTGCCACGTGCGCGTGCGTCATCCAGATGGACAATCGTGCATCCATACAATTCCCACCCAGGTTGGGTGGAGGAAACAGTCTCCAAGGTGTGTAATATATTTATGGAACATATTGTAGTCAAC
The DNA here is from genome assembly GCA_003314665.1 of Tricholoma sp. MG77. Classification (NCBI taxonomy): domain Eukaryota; kingdom Fungi; phylum Basidiomycota; class Agaricomycetes; order Agaricales; family Tricholomataceae; genus Tricholoma; species Tricholoma sp. MG77. Next base: position 12,182 of record QMFE01012536.1, on the reverse strand, counting down.
TTATTAGGTTGTAAAGCTATCTACCGCTACCTGAAGGCTGGACCCAAAGCCAAAATGGGAACAGCCAAAACCAGGGAGCCAAAAAAAGGAAGTGGCTGAAAATAGCCCCAAAGCTAAGCTAAAAACAGGGAAAGCCAAAACTGGATGTGGCTGAAAATAGACACAGCCAAAAGCGGATGGATCGGATGGCAGTTGGCATTTGAAGGTCATCCAGATGCGAAATTGTGCACCCATCCGTTCCCAACCGAATCGGGTGGAGGAAATAACATCCAACCTCTCTGATATATTTACTGAACACATCGTCGGCAGTACTGCTGGACAGAACTGGATGTACGCTACGTAGGGAAATAAATAGCCTGGTTGGCAAGTTACGGGTTAGACCACAGGAAAAACCTGGATTAGGAAATAACGGGGCCGAGAACAGGGTGGGTGGTCTTGACCATTTTTGGCTCAGGGAAAAATATAGGTTGGCAGGTCATTTCTGTTTATGGTTTAGACCGTTCTGTTTTTGGTTTAGCATGGGAAAAAACCTCGATCAGGAAATTCTGGGGCCACTATTGCACCTGGAATTTCAAATGGGTAGAATGTCGTCAATAAATGCAATTACCACACTACAGTCGATTTCATCCTTTAAGATATCGTTCATCATGCTTTGGAAGGTGGGGGGACTATTAGTCATCCCAAAAAACATGACCAATGGCTCAAAAGATCCTTGACGTGTGGCAAATGCAGCTTTCCACTCATCTCCTTCCCTTATTCTCACATTATTATAGCCCCATCTTAAATCCAGTTTGGTGAACACTTTAGCTTTTCCAACCTTGTCAATAATCTTGGAGATTAAAGGTAGCGGGTACACATTTTTGACTGTCCACTCATTAAGGTAGCGGTAGTCAGTACACATACGCTTCTTTAAATCCTTTTTGGGTTGAAAGAATATTGGTGAGGTCTGTGGGGATTTTGAGGGACGTATATAATGAAACTATCCACTTCTGTCTGCTCCAACGGGGATAACAGATAGACTTTGGATTTCTTTGGCACAAATTCTTTCTTCAACTCAATACCATGATCCCATGGTTTTCTCCTTGGCATTCTCTCTGACTCCTTTTTCCGAAATACTGACAAGTGCTCATGGTACTGCTTGGGTACTATTTCTTCCACTGGTTTGTCAATCTTAGGGGGATTGGGATCCCCAGATTGGCCTCCATGAATAAATCAAAATAGATCTCTCTGATCATCTTCCTCAATCATGATCAGCCTTTCTCCATTAGGCATATCCTCATCGGGAACCTCCTCCATAGTGACTGAATACTTCCGCATACTTTTCTTCTCTTTTTTCACCTTCTTTACCTTTTTCAACTTCCTTGCAAACATATTACATTCTCTAGGACAATGGGTCATCTGCACTTCTCCTGTCCTCCAATCAATTTCCGGATTATGCTTCTTCAACCACGTAAATCCTATTATTAGATCATTCTTCCCAAGATTGCAGACTTCAAATACTGCTCTCTCTTTGTGACCTTGGTGGGACATAATCAAAGTAACTTCCTCTGTGATACTCCCTCCTCTGTTGACTGTACCATCAATATTATACACTGTGATTGGATCTTCCAATTTACACATGCGAATTTCCTTCTTTCGAACAAATGCGCGATTTATAAATAAATCGGTAGCTCCACAATCCAACAGCGCATTCACATCTGCCATCGCATGGGTGTCCACAGTCTTTAATCCTACTTTCAGCTTGACTTCGTGCTCAATATGGGCGGATTGGATGACGGTTTTCGGAATTTTCCAAAGTTTGCTATTTTTAGCATTCAGGTGATCGCAAGTGAACGGGGGCGGGTGTAGTCGGTGGTGTAATTTAGAAATGATAGAAAGTAACAAGCATAGGATCACTGGGGCGGGAACCATTGTTCTTGGTTTCCTCTGATACTAATACATTATATCTGTTATGAGTCTCCAATGGGGAAACCTTCATTGGGACTGCTCATGAAAATCCTGTTCATCTTTCACTGCTTCCTGGATCTCTCTCTTCTCTTGACAATTCCTAGAAGTATGACCTAACTTTCCACAATTATAACACTTGATTTGGGGACGTCTCCCTGCACGATCAACATCCATTGCATCTGATGTATGACTTTGAGTACCTTGACTCGGAAGTGTCACTGCTGTGGCCAGTGGCTGTGCCTTCTTTTCATACATGATCGGCGGTTTTCCTTTCTCGGAACTCCCTCCATACGGCTTTCCAAATTTAGAACCTGTGTGCGGGTGTAACAATTTTGATTCCGCTTGCTCCTGGCGATATTGCCAATCAAGCTTGAATGCCCATTCATACCATTCCTCCAATGTAATATGCATAACCGGTAATCAATATATTGACTTGAACAAGGATGAATTAAGTCCTGCCTTCAAATATTCGATCAATGCTGCATCTCCCAAATCGGTTTGAGAAGCTTCTGCTTTGAACTGCAACATAAATTCATCCGCAGATAAAGACCCTTGATGCATGGTCTTCAACTTTCCTACTGCTGTCGCCTTTGGATTAGGATCACCAAATTGAGCTTCCAATTTCACAAGAAAATCTTGAAAACTCCTAAATGGCTCATGACCTGCCGCAATTTGATTAATGGCTTCATTCCTCCAAAACTGTGCCTTGCCCCCTTGCATGTACAAGAGTGCAAACATAATCTTGGATTCTGTGGTACAAAATTCGGGTTCACAACCTTTAATATACAATATAATAGAACTAATAAAGGATTTAGTATCCTTTTCCATCAAAGGTCTGCGGGGTTGCGAATTTAAGTAAGCGGATTTTGCCATTTTCGGAACTCCTTAATTCCTCCTCCTCATGATGTGACAAAAATTCTTCCATCTCTTCTTCTACTTCTGGGGCGTGGGGATGCTGTAATTGGGGTTGATTTTGGAGTGAGAACAAATTTACTAGTTGAGAAAGCTGCACCATAAGCATGTCAACCTTCTCTTCCAGCGTGGGAATGGGATTAGCGGGTTTGGGCGGGTTTTCGGGAATCATGATGTATGTGCTAAAAATAAAACCTGACAAAGTTCTTCGGCAGTCTCCGGACCTTTTCTTCGAAGCTCTCCAAATGTTTACGGGTCACGTGATTCAGTAACCAAATTCGGTAACTACAAAATAACAGACCGTGAAAGGCCGTAAGGTGTACACTAAAAACTATACTAAACCAGGGCCAAACAGTTGTCTGGTTACAGCTGTCTTAATGACAATCACTGCCTTTCGGACACTGGCGGCCGCAATATAAGGCAGGGCCTGATGCCGGATTATGAACAAAAAGTGATTACATAAATACAATTATTCTTGTCTCGTGACAAGAACAAGTGATCGGGGTGATTGCTAATGCAATGTGGGGGGTGAGACAAATGAGAGGGCACACGGATTTTAGTTGTGTTCTTCTGTTAGGGCGACACCAAATTCACCAGCCAGTGACTCGTGCGGGCTCTTCTACAAGAAGACGCGTGGATCGCGTTTGCGATCAAAGATTGATGGGATAAGTTAAGAATAGAGCAGTTGGTTGAAATAGGCTTTTCCGCACACTATAACGTGGTGGGAATCCTAAGAGAACACAACTGGGGTGTCCCCATAGGGTTGTATTGGGTTTATATACTATGTTACAACTATTGTACATTATTTGAGTACCGTTATGAGGACGCGCACGTACAGGCGCATATACATTACATAAGATCACGTGTAAGGTCGTTTGTGATAACCCAGTGCCTGATTTTGATGCGTGAGAATTATTGTTCCCACAATCAACAATTGAGCATATAGTAGCATAATTGGGTGTAACTGGGCACAATAAATACGTAAAAATAAGGAAAAAATTATAGTAGGTAACTGTACATGTTTCCTAACAATGCTGCTCTCAATACCAACTACACTACCACACCATATTTGGTTTTGATGCACAACATCTATACAAAGCCCCAACGTTGGGCCTATCACCAAAGCGTGCAGGTTCTTTTTTCCAGGAAGGTCATGTGATGTGTCTGGGGTGGGGTTGAGCTGGAGCTGCTTGGCATGACTCGCAAGGTAACAATATCCCAGGCCTGATATTATGGGAGATACTGATTTTCCTGTGTCGTTGACTGTCATCTACCTAGTTACACTCATGTCTGCTTCCATATCTCTGTTTTGCTCATTCTTGATTTCAAAGTCTCTGTGTCTCCACTGGCAACCACACACTCTCTACTTCTTTGGGACTTACACCTGTAGCATCTGATCCATGATCACTAGAGGTATCTAATGGTTCTCATTGGAGATTCTTGAGCCACTGCAGTTATTTGGGACTCGACAGGACTTGACGCGCAGCAACGTTGTTGCATGCACAGCCACTCGGTCATTGAAAATCTTCGGACAGTCTATCCATATATCCTCTTCCCTAGGCTCATTTTACATGGTGTATCTTACTTGAGAATCTTCATATGCTACTCTTTGGTCTCCTTCAGTCATGCTAGTTCTCATATCTGGTCTTCATTCCAGAATCCAGTATTCAACCTAATGTATCTTCAAAAATATTACAACGTGGAGACGCACAAAGTACTTACCTCTCAAAACTTTTGCAACATAATACCTTCAGAACAACCACCGTCTCCTGAACATATCGAACTTATACCCAATTTACTGCGTGAGGGGGAGTCTGGAAGGACTTCCAAAGGAGCATGCCGCCAAGGAACAGACGCACCGGTAATAGATCCTGATGATACAACTCGGAATCTTGAACCTGAACCCATTGGTAAACAAGCTGGTAATAAAAGTTAGTAAACAAGTTGTAATGACTCTACAAATTTGTTGGTTGATACTACAAATAATGACTTAGATAATGTAATACCATGAATGCAACATGAATGAGTGGATACAGTTTTAGACTGTCTTCTGCACCATGATCACTCATGTGCACCAAATGAAATTTAATTATTCATGCACACACCTTTGATGCTAGAATATTCATGAATATTAGAGCCCTGTTAAGAGTTGATACCAGTGCAAAAGAGCTTGGTGATCGCACGTCTGGAGCCCACATGGTGACATTGCCCATCCCCAGTAATAGAACTCAACAATGGCTGAGTAAGTGAGTGAGAGATAATCAATCTGCGGTTCGCGAATGTTTCACCATTCTAATTTGACTCTTACTCGCACTCAGCCACAATATTCTTCTCTCCACAGAGATCTGGGCCAGGTCTGCAGCACTAGCATATGGGTGTACGAGAATGGATCCACTAGGTGAAGATTTCTTCTTTTTAGCAACCTTCTCAAGACAAATGTCTATTATTGAGTGACGAGTCCAAAGGCTTCAATGGCCTCTCTTTCAGCTTGTCCTCTTCGTAATCCACGTCTAGATATCAAATAGTCAAGTGAATGGCCATTTCCACTGCTGGGGAGCCTGGTTCGAGTTCATGAAAGGCAGCCATTTTTTCACAGTTTATTGCAAAACCCTTGATGTACTGTTTAGGAAGCATAGTTGACTTGAGTAGAAGATGTTGGATTAAGTCCAATAATGTGAGCAAAAGAGACGGGAGTGCTTGCCTGATTCACGTTGTTGAGATTGGTGTGGGACTCGGTGGGAGAAAAAGTCGCTTATGACATAAGTAGTCCTTTAACTCCTTATGACCTGTACTTAAGTAATCCGATCAGATCTGTGTTCAAGTTGACCTATGTTGATCGAGGATCGATGATCGATAACTGAACATATATGTAGGGCCTAGGCAGTAGATAGATTTGTAGGATCGAACCCCACCTAGCTGCCACAACCAAGTCATCAACAAGACATCTGTTCACTCTCCAAGGTATATTCATCCCTATGGTTCAATTATAGCCTGCCCAATTCAAAGAATGTTAAAGCAGTTGCTCATACACCTTATTTGTTTGCTACCCACCGATGCTAACCTCTGACGAGCTATCATATCTCATGGAACTAGCTCAAAAATCAGTTTTGGGCACCCCAACGGAATACAATGAATATGGCATTATTACTGAGGCATTCATTCTTCACAAAAAGCCCATGGATCGTTATACGATCTTTCCACAACTCTTCCTGCAATGGAAGCCTGATGTTGCCTCCAATAGACAGGGAGCCCTCCCAGATTTCGGCATTGGACGTTACTATGATACCTATCCATTCATGTGTTTGCAGGGAGGTGCAGAAGTCAAAGCATTGATACCATTTATGCACCTTCTACCGCCTCCTAATATTGTCAGTCGTCTGCCCGATGTGATGGACACCCTCCACTCTTGCTATTTCCAGGCAGAGGAGCAGGCAAAGGCTGCTGTTAAAGGACGTTATCTCCGTGCTGGCCAGCAAATCTCGTGGCTCATGTTTGTGGGCCCCTACTTCACCAAGCTTGATCTGTTGCCTTTCACAGCGGCCCAGCTACAAACTCGTAGCCACAAGCCCAACGACAGTGGAGACTATAAGGAAAGTTTGGTAATAGAAATGAAAAAACATGCGGCTCCACCTGTCTATCCCCTGTACCTTTTAGGCACGAAAGAGGCTGCAGATGAGATCGAAAATTTCCTCACTAGCACAAGCCATTTTCTTTGAAGCAATTAGAATACTAGAGCACTATGTTCGAAGTTTACAGTACAGTATGAGTACAATTTGACATGAGCCTCGAGTTTTGGCTAGAGAACACTGTAGTAGTACTTTGGGATGGTAGCTGGGGCTTAGAATGTACATCAAATATGCAGATGTAGGCACCATGAACAGATTTGGGATACCCATCGAACATTCAATTGAACATTCACTGGATCAGGAGGCCTTACCTTCTGACTTGACGGCCCAGTATGTGAGTGTTAGGCTGCGCATCTTGCAGCCTCGGGTCATGTTAAAAATACCACAAGCATTTAGACTAGCTTATTGACAGAAGTGATAACATGATTATTGGCATGATATTAATATGGTACCTATAGAACCACTTTTTCATCTCCTTGAGGTTAGTTGTTGCCCCAGATCCCAGCGGCCACAATCTGGTTTTCAGTCTTCAATCAGTGTTTTTACTTGTGTGAAGCAGAGAAGTCGTACATGCTGTAGTCGTCGTTTTATCTTTGTCTCTCTCCGAGTCTGACTAAGACTCGGAGTGCTCTGATCCACCTGGGTCGCAAGTAAGGCATTGAAAATCCTGTAAAGTCCAACGTATGAGGTACATATAGCATGATTGTGAATGATGCTTTACGAATCGTAGGTCCAGATTTAAAAATGCCTAGAGAACTAGCGTGATTAACCGCTGATGATGTCCTGTGATAGTAGGCATGCATCATGTACTTGTACTTAGAAGATCAAGAACCTGTCAAATACAGCGCCCCAAAACAGCTCGATTCAAGTCAATATTAGCTACGGACATGGCGGCACCCCATTTTTTTTTGCATGCATGTGTTTGCATTGTAATCGCACATTGGATCATGCGATAATCCGTGATAATCGCTTGATTTGACTAGTACTAATAGACGATCATCTACAGCGCTAAAATACGCGAAAGCATCTGAATAAGCTCTTAAATTGATAAGAAAAATAGCGAGACCAACATGAGGCTTAATGTAACAGAAGAAAATACCAAATAGCTCTGTAGTTGGTCTAAATTTGAAACGGCAATAGGCCCAGCAGGGCCGTAGAGTGTCAAAGGAGTGTGTAACCCCTGTGGAGATCGGTTGGACAACAGAAAAACCATGCAATTGTTGGCTAATTCGGACACTCTAGTCTTGGGTGTGTGACTTGCTGATATATAGCAATAGTAGCTGTTGTGGTTGGCAGGGTTGTGAATACCGGCAAGACTGGTAAGAAGACAATTAGTTCACCAGTTCAAGAGGGTTAGGGAGTGGGATACACACACATACGGAATCGAATACTAGAGTAATAGTTGAACTGGTCAACGTCAGAGTAGCCCTGATTTACAGGAACAAATTAAGAGCTCTCATCGATGTCTAAGAGCCACAGTCAGTCTGAGTCATAATGAATATGCAGAACCATGCTCACACCAACAAACTACAAAACAGTATAAGGCTTGGTAATTTGTTCTGGAACTTTCGACTTTCTGGATTGAGAGTACTGTATCATTTCGAATTGTTCGGCCAAGCCTGTGACCTGTGACCGACTGGCCGAAATTAGGTGTTCGGCCACCTTTGCTGCGACCTGGGACCAGCGGAAAATTTCGGCCAAAATTTCGTGAATTGCCCCCACACCCACAATTTGAAACATACCATGCGACAAGTGGCTTTGGCCAACCTGAACAGTTGCGGAAGGTGTAGCAGTAGTGCGAGGACATGAATGGAGTTGCACGCGAGATTGAGCGCAGAGCGAGGCGCGAAGCGGATGCGGAGGTGCTCGCAGACGATGCTGTAGTGAATGTAAGCCTACTCGTCCAAGAGGGGAACATACACAGCTTCGAAGAACTGGTGGACATATGGGCTATTGGCTTCAACCATGCAGAGCAGGCCGGTTGCGCCCTGACCTAGCGACGGGCCCATATTTCGGAATTAAATGAAGAGGATGACTAAGAGTGAGAGAGCGGACGAGACTGAATTCAACGACGGATATATTGCAAAGGTTACGCGCGGGAACACGCGCGGACAGCGCAGGTAACGGACAAGTACAAAAGTACAAGTGATACGAGGAAATATCAAATCGAAGTCGAAGTTGATAATAAAGCTAAAGAATAAGAGTGGGAGCTACAGCTATTTAACGAGCGCGAGAGCGCAAGGAAGCGCGGGGCTCCGCGATTATGTAAGGCGGGTACGGCATAACATAATTGAAATAGTAGTAAATGAATTTCAAATGAATGATGAAATGAACTAAGAATATGGACTTGAAATAAGGATTGCAAATTCGGTTGCACACGGCATGACCCAGGATAAGTGCTATGCGCGAGGCGAGAGCGCAGCGGAGCGGATCAGATGATGCTAGAGTCGCATGGTGCGCGCGCGGAAATAGCTCGCACAAGAATAGATACGGGTTGCGATGCGAAACGAGGTTATTGCACAAAAACGGATGCACAAGGTGCGGGGAGCTCAGGAGACATGCGGAAGCGGAAGCGCGGCGCGCGACACGTGCGTGGGGTGCGCATGATGACGCTTGACTGCACGGCTTACGGATCATAACACAGCGCCTGCTTTCAGTCGAATCTTTAAAGAGATGATCTTTATCGCTTCGAACCACTTCCACGAACGAATAAAGGTACTGTGATGAGGAAGATGGCGTTGAAAGCATACAATAGCAAGATAGAGTCATTGTGAGTTCCTTCGTTTTGAAGCATTTAATATACTGCCGGTTGATATGGTGCAAAAGATATGCCATGGTAGAATCGAATGCCAGAGGAGAATCTGTTGTTCCTTCCCATACCTGGACGCAAGCGGACGTACGAACCTGGCTGTTGGAACAAGCCAAAGAGATCAATCCTGGTAAAACCTTTTCTGCCTCTGCAGATCTGTTCGAGCAAGGTTTTGATAGGTAAGCGCCCTGCACGATTTGCGTCTCGGTTGAGTACTGATTGGGGTCTTATAACAGTTTGAGCGTGACTATTCTTCGTCGCTGGCTTGTGGGCGCACTGAGATCATCCGAGGAGGCTTCTATAGCCAGGGCGGCCGATTCCGTCACTCCGAATACCATCACAGCTACCCAACGATCAAAGCACTGTCGTCTTTCCTCGTCACTCTTGTCGCTGATCCTGAAGGTGCCACCAATAATACGAGTGGGAAGGCTCGCATTGAAGAGATGATCGACAAATACAGTGCTGGACTTGATGGTACACTGCCTACTGCACCTTCTGGAACGACTGCGACGCCGTGTGTGGCGCTTTTGACTGGTTCAACTGGGAAACTTGGCGCACAGATTCTTGCGTTATTATTGGAAGCAGAGAATGGTTGAAGGTGACGCAGCTTTGCCCAACCTTGGAATGGGGGAGAATACCTACAACGAAGTAAGTTACCACTGCCACATTGTTTTACTTGAACAATACTTACATTTTCTGTTAGCTTCGGGATTCAGTTTTTTTGATTATCCACAATGCCTGGAAACTCGACCTCAATCTATCATTGGGGTCCTTCGAACCAAACATTCGGGGAACACGAAGCCTCATTGACTTTGCACTCGCCGGGCCTAACCCTGGGTCCACATGACTCCTTTTTACGTCCTCCATTGCATCTGCACAATCATGGAATCGGGACAATGCACTGTGAGACCCACAGGGTAGGAAAACCAACCCATATTTCATCCACTTAATGGTGTAAAACAATATATTTATGGTATGGTTTTCATGTATTGATAAATCCCAAAATGGAATGAATTTCATCATGAGTTGGCATGAAAATCTACCATTAAGAGGAGTTTTTTTCCTACTTGTAAGGGATGAGTTGATGGGATGAATTCCTTATGAATTTTGTCCCGAGTTCATACCGCATAATGGGATGAATTTTATCTTTTAAAGGGCAAAAATAACACCCCTCTACACAGGTTGAATTTCATCAACTTTCCAGGGGTTTAAGGGGAATGAAAGAAGGAGTTTTTTCCTCC
>QMFE01012509.1:0-10515 GCA_003314665.1 Tricholoma sp. MG77 | reverse complement strand
GAACCGGCTCGTGCATTCTTCGACGAACGAAAGGTGAAGAGAGCTGACCTCGGCGGGGCAGGTGACTGGAGCGGGTGGAGTAATGAATTTGATCAGGCAAGCATCCAGATCACACATGCTAGCCTAGACCAGCCAATGATGCCTCCATCGTGCTCCAGTTTGAGATTTCAAACGGTAACCCCACCCTTCACCTACCCCACCTTCTACGGATACTTGGCCCCTCTTCTCTGACTTTGTACAAGCATGTCCTTGGGCGACGGCGGATCCTCATATATACGCTTCCGCCTGTCGAGGCGGCGTGTATGCTCTGTCAGGTGGCTGCTGATATGTGCTACGAAGCGCAGCAGCAGCAGGACACGTTATCGGATAGTTTACCCCTTCCTCGTAGACTCAAAGCCAGATGCAAAGAGTCTATCAACGTGCTCGGGATGGTTACTCTGAACGATACGGATCGACTACTCTCGGAAACCCGAAGTGGGCGTGGGTGGATAGCTTGTATGTGTTCTCAAAAACTCCTTGAACCTCAAAGTAATTAATGGGCGAGGCTCTCTCTAGGCACTACAGATGCGATTTTTCTTGAGAAGCCTTCATATTACGACTTGTTAATTGATTTGACCACGTCAACCCCGAGCAAGGCCACGCGTCCTACATTCTATATTTCGAAGCCTACCCTACAGCCAAGTGGTTCAAGAGGCCCGACGCATCGTCTCTCCACTATTCGGTTTTCCTGGAGTGACATCAAACTCGTAAGTCACTGCCCGCTATGGGAGTGCTAAACTCGCATTGATTGGTTGCTTAGTGGAATGAAATCGACCGCATTCTACTACTCGACTCCGAGCACAATTCGTCTTCTCTCTACCCTTGCTGCGGATCGACGCCCTCATCAGCAGCTATCAAATCAAGGGTGCTTACTACATGGAGTGATGCATGGCGCGTGTACGAAGATGTATGCGTGATCTGTGCTGGGCTCTGGGTAGGCTCGTGGCGAAACAACTCCACTGCGTCGTATTCCACTGCCGGTGGGCGGGAGAACTGGGGCAAAGTGAGGCTGGACGGTGACGACGACCTCAGCTTGAACGGTGGTGCATATATGCGAAATTTAGGCATGGGTATCGAGGGCGGGCCGCCGATGGCCGCTGGGAGTGCGAGTCAAAGTGCCGTGAATGGGACCGCGTTGACGCCAACCAGTTCAACAAATCGGGGGATGAAGAGGACCAGCGGCATGTCGTGGTCCAGTGGAAAGGCGACTGTTATCCCGTCGTCAGTTGTGGGCGGGAGTGTGAAAGCACGTCAGGCGTCGATGTCCAGCACTGTGGAGGGAGAGGGTGTTGATGAAGATGGCGAGGGAACTAAGGACGGACAAATGTTGACGACGTTGTCGCTGCTGCAGACTTTGCATGCACACACGTTGTTTCAGCTGTCTGTGCTTGAATCATTCATACCGCGCTCCCTGTCGCAGTCTGAGTCTGAAGTCGAAACGGTGTACCTTACCCCGAAGGACGTAGGCGCGTTCGAGCTCAGCCCGCTAAGTGCATTTGATGCCAAGTATTTGGAGTGGTTGGCCCTGGAATATGCGGGCACGACGCAGGTGGTGGTGAAGAGAGGTTGGAGGGACTTATTGGGCGTCATATTTGGATATACTTGATGAAACAGCGGTGACGACAATCATGACATTCATGTCTAATAGATGATACCCGTGGATGCGCAATACCTTGTTTAAGCAAGACATCATAGTGCTGTACTGAGGGTTAAGCATATATATCGCACCCAGGAAGTATTTCCAATTCGCGAAGCTTAAAATTCAGGGATGGTACAGCAGGGAGTGCCTCGGCCTGTTTTTATTTCATACCAAGCGGTAATTATTAGAGAAGGAAGTGAAGATATCCGAAAGTAATCACAAGAAGCTGCCGAAAAACTATTGTGCACTTTCCCACACAATATCGTGCGCTGCCAACTCTCGAACCCGATGGTACACGTCGTTCAGATCCAGCTGGCGGAGTTGATCACACTCTAGATTATAATCCTGGGTGAGAGCCTCCACCTGCTCTGGTGACATCCCTGGCCACCGTGATGTAATCTCTGCTGGTGGTGGCGCCAACAGTGCCATGTCAGGAAGCATCTCATAACCTTCTGGTCGATCTTCTCTAGGGAGGACCGCGCGAAGTGCAGCGTAGAACGCTGTGTTTCGAAATCGCTCACTCAATTCGACGTCGGAGACGTGAGCAGTTTTTCGGATGGTGTCCCAGCTGTAAGTGGATAAGGTTTGTGACTGAAAGTATATGCTGCAAAATGTACGCGTACTCGTCATGAATATAAATTCGCCGCCAAACAGTACGAAAAGCGGACGACTTTCGACTTCGTGGCAAATTCTAGTGTCGAAGGATCAGGTTGGGGAATATGCGGTCAAGTAAAATGTTCGCATACTTGAACACGGGCAAGTAGATGGAGGGCAGTCGCAAAGTCTTCTGGGGTTGAAGTATTGTCCTTCAAAGTCAAGACGTCCACTGCATCTTCGATGGGTAGCGCCTTGCCTTGCTGCAAGGCACGTACAAGCTCCCGGAATATCTAAGATATCGTATCAGGACTGATGACCCTCTTAAAATAAGGAAACACTCAGTCACAGTAGCGAGTGCCTTCTTCTCCGATAACGATGATGCTTTCGCCTTCACGACAACATCAATCTGATTTTCGAGGGACTGCTTGCCGCGGATGCCAGAGAGTGCAGATTTGAATTCCTCTAAGAGGGCTTCATGCACACTCACGAAATCCAGCTCGTCATGGAATGCTAGAACGGTACTCTAAATATTTTGGTAGGAACAAGGCGATATGACAAACATACCGTCCAGCACTGAATCATCCAACCGGACATCTGTCTCATGCAGCTGTGCTAGATGTGAAAGCTTCCCGACGCTGAGCATGAACTTCGTTGAATGACGACAAATTAAACTTCGATAATTTCCGAAGGTCAAGGACAAACTCACATGTTTTGCTTCTAGGTTAGTAGCCTGCTCAGCGTCGATAAGAAGAGCAGCTGCCGCAGCTCCGTGCCTCCCATTCCCCAGATCATGTATCCACGAAAGGGCTGCATCCGGGTTCAAAGTAAAGAATTTATCCATATACCCCTGATATGCATCTTCTTGTGCAAACATAACCCGCAGCTCTCCTGAAACCGACATGAGACCCCTTGCAAATGGCAATATATATCAGCCGCACCATGTTGGATGTACCATCGGTATAGTTCCATTGCAAACTCGTCTTTGAAGCGGTCAAAATAAGCTTGTATTCGAAGCGCATGTGGATTGTCCTCTGGCGGGTACACCGTCTCTTTATGACAAAGCGAGGCTAAACTGCTGAAGTCCCGATACTGCTCTGCGAGAGTGAATGCAGCACCGGCATGCCCGTGTCTACCTATTTTGAGTAGCACATTAACGGCTAATATATAGACTCGCAACTGGACTTACGCAAAGTCTCGAAAACTTCAGGTCGGAGGACTTCAAACTTCCTCTCCAGTTCACCACGATCTCTTTCAACACCCACCTCGTCTGCGGCAACCGGGCTAAAAGGGGTCAGCCTTCTCGACTTCATTCGCAATACAGTTAGAGAGGTGCTCACCTACGGAGCCAGTCAAGCCTCTCCTGGAAACACGCAAGCAGTATAGCCGCCAGTTCTGGTAGCTGTGACTTCGGTTCCTTGTCTAAATTTACATGTTCACTACCCGCAGGCAGTTCATCTAGGCACTTTGTTGTGGCATCGAAGAATTCAAGGACCACATCAATGACGGAAGGCCTGCTACTCCATGGCTTGATCATCGGGAGAGAAATACCATAAACCCCGAGATTGTATTCCCGGTAATCAAATGCAGACCTCAGGATAGTCTAGTGTAACCAATATAAGTCAAACCTGTCTTGGGTGAAAAGAAAGGTACATACTAAGACGACACGATTGGCTTCTGGCAGGAACTCGAGCATGTTCCTCCCCGTCGCGCGTGAGGCTTGGGCGATGACTTGAGCGACTTTCTTTATTAGGCGGCCGATGTCCCTGATCTTAAGACGGAAGAATACCCTCATGACATCTTCATGTCCTGCTTCTCCAATTTCCTCCATGTAGGCATGTACAGCGTCATGGAGGATACTATACGTTGGATTAGTTCTGCGAACGAAGGAGCTTAGCAGACTTTGCAACAAGAAAGCGGCCAGACTTACGCAAGGAGGTCATTATGACGTAGCCATAGTTGATAACTCGCATACAATTTCTCTGCATCTGTTGCGAGTTTCTGCCGACTCCGTTGAGACATCTACAAGGTGAGCAAATCAGTATTTGTGCACATGCGGAAGGTAGGATTGCCTTACCTTACCAACCACCATATTGTCATTGAGGAATTTAATAAGCCAGCTGAGTCGTTCTTTCCGCCCCGTCAAATGGGCAGTCAGGTCGTGATTCTTGCGTACCACTTCCGGATCTGTATTTCTGTTGCTGAGACACAGAAAATGCAAGATACAATGAATTCACCACACCTGACTGGAGCACAGCTCGGCTCAGCTGTTCCGCCCCTCGCATCAAGCTCTCTTCATCAAGTTCAGGTGGGAAGCTGAAGTGCAGCGGATTCTTGTGGTAAAATTGAACTTACACAATTATGTATGCCATAACGGATTCTCACCTCTGGGAGAGCCCCATACAGTATTGCCTGTGTCATGATTGATTTGATGAGCTTTGCTTGTCCTTCCCTATAAAAATGGGTCAGGGAAAAACCAAGTGATAAAAGATTAGACATACTGGGGATCGAAGGCAAGGACATTATCCACGTCAACGATGGCTTTCACCATCGTGGCAGCTGTCAGTATCAATAATATGCCTTCTGATTGAATGACACCAACACCCAGCGTCCTGTCTGTAGTTGATTTTAATTCTAGGCGATCTCTGTATTCCGAATCTGAAGGCGTGGTGTGAGGATTGTCGTTGTTACAGGGAGTAGAATGGGGGTAAACCTCGAGTACACAAGGCGACTACATCTCCGAATTGGATGCTGGTCAACACACCACCAAGGACAAGTTGTATCCGAGGATGCATGGGAGCACCTGAACTTAAGGTCTAGTTACAGTCGTGAACAAGCATATATTGTTTGAAGGATTTAGTAACTCACACTTTGGTATGGTACACTGCTGACACTGTCGACTTTGAATGTCTCTCCAAGGTATGAGAGACGAGTCAGAGCATATATTCGCCGTACGCCAGGGACGTCTAACGCCATAGATGACTCTTCCATAGCAGCATAAGAGATCAATACAACAAGCTTCCCCTGCCTGATGAGAACGACCGTCAGACAAATACGAGAATAAGGTACAAAACATCATCTCACTCATCTACTGCTAAATCAACCAATTCCAAGTCTACCTGCTTGTCGTCTTGATCAACACTTGTGCCAAACGATTCTCTGATCGCAGACCCAATCATGACAGAAACATCGAAGTCTAATAATAGGTCTTCCCATCCCTCAGACTTCATGTCCCACCTCTGCACACGGGTATCTACCAGAGCCCAGACTTCCCGACCTCCCGTTGAAGTGTCGGGACCAAGGGCAAGAGCACTAATATTTTGGGAATGAAATGTGATGGGGTGATTGGCGGAGGAGGACGAGAATATAGATGGAAGAAAGCGGGATAAGGAGAGCGATGGAGAAGGTCGAGCAAACAAGCGCCAGGTCAAATTATAATTACCAGCGGCGGAGATGAGAGTAAGGCGGAACAGGCTGCCGGATGTCGTTGAAGCGATATATGTTCGGGCCTGGAAGACAGAAGTTTAGCGTTACACGAATGGGAGTGTAATCGACGTACGTCAGCGCGGATAAGATTTGTGATCTGTTCGCCAGAGGAGAGATCGAGCTGTATTGTGGAATAATGATCGCCACCCGCGAGACCTATTCCAATGCTTCCCCAGAGTCGGATTGTACCGTATAAGGAAACGAGAATCAGGCCCGGTTCTCGTGATGGTCCGTAAGGTATCAGGCAATGAAATGGAGGGCTAGCATGATCTTCATCTTGGGGGCAAGAAAATATATAGCAAGTAGGAGTTCCTTTGACCGCCTACGCTCTAAATAAACCCATGCAACGAGTGACAGAGATGACGACGTACTTGAGCATGTTGCCACACAAAACATGTCTGTACAGAAGCCACGAGCGCGAAACCAGTAACGGTATCTATCTCTCCTGTGTACAAATCCGCATAAAAGTCTGCATAGGACAGAATCAAATGACGCGTTCTGTATGGGACGGAATAACGTGCGTACCAGCACTTCTCAGTGTCTGTTTGAGCTCCACCGGCAAGTGCGCGTACAACGTCACAGTTAACTCATCCGACTTTAAAAACGTGGTTTCTCCACTAGAACGTGCAAAATTTCGTTCTGAGGCGATGGAACTTGCCTGGTCTATATCCATGCTGGAAAGATGTGATGCATTGTCATGCTGTAGTACAGGTGTTGCAAGACGTGAAGTCGCCCGACTGTTGCCAGTAACCCTCACGCGCCTTGGCGGGGAAGCGACCGCTGGTCGATTTCGAACGGAACGACGGGGAGCTGGGGATGGCGAAAAAGTTGACATCCTGTTCGCTCGAGCGAGTTGAAATTCAAAGTGATCGAACCGCAATGTCTTTCAATACAAGCAGAGACAAACAACCGCCAGTCTTGAAGCCTGAGAGTCGATCAGTGCCCTGTATTTGCCCTATATCACCCAGCCTCATTCTGTAGCTAGCACTTATACGAATTCTTAGTGAGTAATTCTAAATCGAGGTTCAAGTCATCCGAGTCTCGGGTCGGTATCACTTATGCACACAGCTTCCTCCAAGAAACCAGACTTTGGACAAGGAATTACTAGGGGAGTGCCAGTGGACACTGGTGATATGACAACAGCGGTTTGAGTGGCAGCCTACATCCCAACAATTTGTTTGGGAAGCAGAAATTGACCAGGAAATAGAAACCAAGAGCAGATACTGAAATGATCGGTAGCCAAGTGCTGGTGGAGAGATGAGGTCATCACCGATCATCCATAATATATACTAGTACTTAAATAAAGTAACAAATAACTGGTTACGAGGTAAGCAAAAGGCAGCATCAATAATGGTCACTGGCAGTCATTTATGTAGCAAGAGTAAGTATGCGTACTATGTGTATGATAACAAGTATAGAAAAACACCTGACTCGAAAGGCACTCCCTAGCCCAAGTGACTCCACGAGCGCACGCTCTCCTATAACTGTTATTTAGACGAGCCGATACTCCTGTGGAACAAGCCTCGTTTTTTCCCCTCCTCATTGCTTGATGATGAGAGCTGTCGAGACCTATCATGGGATGAAGATGCGTCGTTTGCCTTTCCAAAAGATGAGGCCCCAAAAGCTTTCACAAAGCCCCTAAAGTAAAACATAGCAGGGGTTAAGGGGTAGGATGGATGCAAGCACAGAATCCAGCACACCGTTGTGTAGCATCGACGTAGTGCTCCCTATCGAAGTGTTTTTCAGTTTTAATGGATACCCCCTTGGACGAGATATCGAGGCCTTTCGCTTTAAGACTAATTACAGACCACCTATGAGTATCTCAAACCACAAACAAGCCCACCGGCGTACTTTGCTTTTGTATTCTGTATGCTAGCCTGAATTTGTTGGACCACGAACAGGACGCCATAAACAAAGGCACCGAGTACTGTTACCGTCTGTAAAATGAATGGTCATGGTTGCAGTCAAGGCAGAGAGAGGGCAGTCATACAACGACGAAGGACAACACGTCAATCCTGTAGAAAGCTGATGAGTGACTGTGGCTAATTGAATTTCAGAAGGTAACATACCAGTTGGCCATGAGGCCTGAGGCCGTAAGTTGAATGAGTTTTAAAACTAGATGATTATGAAAGAGATGTGTACAGTGTACTTCAAGTTCAAGGAGGGAATGAAACTTCTGATGAGACTCTTACATGATCATGACCAGATCATGACACAACTTCGAAACTCCCTGCGTACTAGGTGGTGATCGGACCGGTAGGACTCCGGATGGCTGTGGTATGGATCTCGCAAAATGTAACTTCAAGACACACTATGTATTGGTCTTTCAAATTTCAGCGCTCAGGATCAGCGGTTGCCAGTAGGTTACTTTATTTGGGCGATTGGTCGCGGGTGTATATCTCAGGCTGTTGGCACCGACGCCGGTCAACCTGTCAAATTACAACTCCATCTTAGAATGCTTCGGACTGACAAAATGCATTTATTATGTGCAGGGCCCGATAAAAAATCACCAACCACACAATTCATACTTTCGCATTAGCCTCAGCACTGGCCCTTTGTACAACCTCAAGGACCCGTGGATGCACGTCCTTCCCAGCAGCCACAACGCCAAAGTTCTCACCTAATGTCCGGCCAAGACCGAAGTCAAGGGGCTCGCCTCTGGAATTAGTCACAATCCCGCCTGACTCTTCCACTAAGACAGCACCTGGGGCATGATCCTAGTAGAACCCATGAGCAACAACACCGTAAGTGTCTGGCAGAATGGCCGTACCCAAATCTTTTCTTGATACCCAACGCCTGTCGGCATTCGTAAGTATGCACCACCTTCTCCACGAGCAAGACATCCATATTTCGCTTGGCTGTCCATGCGAATTGGACTGTGTGTGATACCTAGAAGAGAAGACACACGCTCATTGAAAGAGTGCGACGAATGGGCCGCTTCTACTGATTCCAGGAAATTCAGGCTTCCCGGCAAGATAGGGGGAATAGAGAGAGGAGTAGGGTTTGCACCGCTAATATTTATCTGTAGTCGAGGTTGTTACGATCACGATGCAGAGGGATATATAAAAATTCACCTGCTCGGCACCATGGCCTCTCACTGCAACAAATATACATCCACGTCCAGTATCGGGTTGTTCTGGATCGATAGGGAGGTTGGGACACCCAATGACCCCGACTTTCACCTGAGCATCAACAATGAGTGACAGACAGACCGCATACTGTTCGCCTCGTAGGAAACCCTTCGTTCCATCGATGGGATCAATGGTCCACATCCCTAAAAAGGATTAGGCGATGTTAAGATCAACACACTGAACAATAAAAGGGATCGGAAACTTACTTCCCGAACTCCCGCCGGGATGGTTTCCTCTGTCGATCGCATCTAATAACGCAGCGGGCGTCGTCTCCTGACCAGGCCCGAGTCCCCAGTTTGCGTCATCTCCAAGCCCTAGCTCGCCCGTCAATGCCTCGTTCGCAAGTTCGACGATTCGATTTCGCATTCCCTCTCCAGACTCGGAACGCAGCTCGGCTGCATCTTCTTCACCCACAATCGGATCGTCAGGGAATGCATGCTGCAGTATGATGCTTATCACTGCTTGGGCGGAGTAATCTCCGACTGCAGGGGTGTGGTGTTAGGATTAGCGATACCATGGGTGGATAAGGAAATACCAGTAACAGGCGACTTGTCACCCTTTGTCAACGTTTCGTTCTTTACTAATTTGTTGAATACTGAGGATGTCAGCCAGCAAGCCCTGCGAACGGCAGCTACGGCTACTTGTTTTTCTGTCCCGAATGGGATCGACATCGAGTACGATCGGTAGAAAATGCGACGAGAAATAACTTTGCAGACATACATTCGAAATTTGCAATTATTTCGCGAAACTGTTGTTAGGCGGTCACGTGTATGGCCGCGACGCGACGCGTTTCGACTTCAAGTTCAGAACTGTGGAGGTGAGGTGTGGGTAGAGTACAAAATAGTACACTACAATTACATGCTAAGGAAGGATGTATCAAAGAAACCACGAAGTCAAGAGAACATCATAATCACATCTTCCTTTCTTCGACGCAGGCAAGCCGCAAAGAACCGGCATCCATATCGACATTCCTCTTTAATCGCTTCTTAGTAGTAAAACTCTTGGTAATATCTTCCAGAAGTCCAGAGGTTAAAGCGTTAAAGGTAGTGGAGCTTTCTCCAGGGGTTGAGGACTTATGGTTTTTCTCTACCTCGGGTGTGACCTTCACAGATGTTTAACTTGTCCTGCTCCTCTCGTGTGATTTTCTGGGAGGTTGCGCTGTATCGAGGACGGTGGAGGAGGCTTAGTACGTGCATCCATAGTCATTCACAAGTTTGTTGGGCGGCTTTTTCATATCTCAGGCTGGCACTAGGTGAAACTAGATGATCTCAGCCGTGACGGCTCCTTTAAATTTGGAGACATGAACCGACGCCGGGTGTTGTAGAAACTTAAGGTGGGTTTCGCCTGAATGTGCAAAACCCGCCTCATTTTATGAGTAACAATTCAAAAAATATACGCTTTGTGTGCGCGCCCTGACACGGGGGCGAATTGAAAGAACTGCGACTCGATTGATGCCACCACTTGATGTGCACTGGCATGTGTCGTCGAAAAACATATAATACGGATCCACATTGCGATAGCGAAACAGGATGCCTTGTGGTTTGAGACGGTGAGAAAAGTTCGATAGAAGTCCTGGCACAAGGGAATACTTAGTAAGAAATGCGCGTTGGAAGGAGACGAAGCTTC
>QMFE01012499.1:0-10368 GCA_003314665.1 Tricholoma sp. MG77 | reverse complement strand
CCGAGTGTTTTTCCGACAATTGATGGACTGACTGTAAGTCTGTAACACGTATGGGGCAAAACTCAAGGGCTTGAAGCTACTGACGAGGCGTGCAGACCAGCCTGCCATCTCGGTAATGCCTGCGATGACCATGGTAGGGAAGAGCCACCACATGCGATATCGAGCTGCTTGGGCCATATGAGCAACTGCACACGCGGTCATAGACTCATAGTACAAAAGTACGTACTCGTCGAAATGGTGTAGAGAACGATGAATACAATCGTAACCCAACGCGTGGGCCTCTGCTTTTTTCACTAGCGCGAGGGTATCTGATAATGGAAAGAAAAAGACGTTCTAGTAATACTGTCAGCCTCGCAGGATGGGTAGGTTCTCACAATCGTTCAACATTGCTCAATGACTGGTATGGCCATGCACGGTGAGATGAGAACAAAGTGACCAGTAAACTGTGGATTTCTGGTCAGACTAACTTGCTGAATATATAAACATTGCAGGGATACATGTGCGATACGGCGATTTGGCCTTTCCGCGTTGTATTTCTTTTTGATGTCATGCAGCAATAGCTCCACCCTATGGGAATAATGCGACAATAATCGTTGCATGCTTGATGAGAGGTCGCATGGTAAGTAGTTTAAAAGATTTCACCAGTTAACTCCAAGAAATTCAGGAGATGACTCGCTCAAACCGTCCAATCCGAACAACTGGAGGCGGGCGCATCGGGAAAAAAGGTCTAATCTTTGCACCTGCTCATCTGGAATTCACGGATTAGCAAAGAAAAATAGGACTCTACCATGATCAATTGCATACATATTAACCTTTCAAAGATCGTGTACGGAAACGGAAACGGCTGTGGATTCTGCCAAGTAACTCTGACATCACGCGAAATGGGTTGAAAACTGGGCGCAGAGTCCGAGTTGGACTTTTCAGGGACTCCTAACTTGAAAGATACATGTTTTCGCCTTGTTACAGTGTGCGATGACTCTGGAGTTGAGGCTATTCCGCAGTCTATTTTTCCAAAAGGGGGAATGGCTGTATCTAAATTCCAACAAGAGTGCGAGTAGTCGGTTTCAATTGGCTTCGAAGATTTGTGAAAGTTACCAACCTAGTAAAACGCAACGAAGATGAAATCAGGATATATAAATTATAATCAGTCAGTCTCACTGGGAGGCTTTAAACGTGACGTTTGCCCTTCGTACGTACACAGATTTCAGTCCACCCCAGGTGCTTGCCCTGAAGCTTGCATCGCATTATGCATAAGTATTCCGGAATCCGGATTGATCTATCATCACCCTCGCATGATGGTGTGACGCACGTGCGCGTGAGGGAAGCGTGGTTTGCAGTGCAATGATCTCTGATGCGCTCACTGCGCTGAGCAGCTCGAGCATGGGTCCATATGAACTTGAAGTTGAGGTGCATGCTGTCACAGTGTCACAGTGGTACTTGGCCAACTACTGAGTCAGAGATACGACAACCGTGCGCACGCTTCGAGTACTAAAACTAATAGAAACATGGGCAAGAGGAGGGTAGGGCATGAAAATGGCTCGTACATTTATAGTCGTGATAGACCCGAGTAGACCCGTTGAACTTGGTCCGGCTATACTATCCAGCCGGAGCCGAAATTCCCGCACAGACCCAAAGTCCAGACGATAATCACTGGCAAGCTCCGTAAATTTGATCACAAACTAAGTTTTTCAGGCTCACCATACCACCTATCCCTGACTCGGACACATGGAATTGATATATCTACATAGTCCAAAAAATTATTTCAAGAGATGAAATCTTCATGTTCTACCTTATTGCCTTGCAAGGCAGTTTGACTGGTTTCCCTTTGGATTCCTCTGACGACGATGAAGGTGTGATTTCGATAGGCTCTATCTTGGAAAATTGACCCAGCGAAAACATACCTTAAAGTTGCAGAGGACTCATTCTAACTTGTCACAGCGGTCCCGGTTTTGGCGGAACCGTTAGTACATACTTCCTAACCTTCAGCAGCCTTTGACAGCTTTGACGTAGTGGCATTCAGGTCCGCGATATCAACGTACGATAACTATGGTTACGAGATGATAGATCTAATTCGCTCGCGGTCGCTTCCGTCATGGAGGGACAAAACGCGGCATTACTGTCTGGATCGATCTTTTCGGCGGTTATGTATTGGGATATATGCAACACGATTATAAATGCCGGTATCTATTAAACCTACAAAGCTAGAGACTATCGATAACAAATTTGAAGTATGAAAATAGGTACGATACGTGAAAACTATTAGAGCATAATACGGTTGCCGTCGTAAGTATGGAAAGGAGTACGAAGAATACGAACATAGGTGATAATCCGATTGGGTCAGTTCGTTATATCATAGATTATACGCCGCGATGTGCCTCATAATCATCACGGAGGCGAGCATTTCTGTATTCAAGCATACAGCAACAGTCAACTATGCCGGCGACCGCCTATAGGATCTTACACTTACCAGGAGCTAGACGTCCATATTCCTGCTCGACGGTCAGCATACACCCAGAAGAATTGGTATATGGCGGTTCCCCTGGTGTTTTGAGGCTATAGTACGCGATGACGTATCCACGAACATTGGTGCACTGCGGCGAAGGGTATTAAATCTGCCCACTGCATATATTTTCTTTTAATCAACTTACAGTCCACTCCTGGTTAGGTTTTATCCGCCAACTCCAACGATATTCTTGACCATCAGACGCGATAAATTTCCGAATCTTGGAGCTTGCATGATGTCATATAAATACTACAAATCGAGAACTGGCAACATACCTCCCCAACTGCGAAAGCTTGGCCAGATACTTCTTCATTTCCATCGAAGAGTTGGGTCCGAAGTTGATTGTTCCCAGTTGATTGTTCGGTCCGAAGTCAAGGGCTAGCAAGGCTCGTGAGGCGCCAAACGAAGTTGTTGCGTCGTATATCATGTATGCGGTGTGAGAGGGATCTCGGGCCGTGCAGCGATAAACGAGACGCATGCGATCATGGAGGTCGACGAACTCGGAGCCTGTAAGCTGGCCAGTCTTATCCTCGAGGAAATACCCCATCCCGTAGTCTGTCATATTGAATATTGAGAGGGGACGAGTGGCACAGCTGTGTAGATCGACGGTGAGGGATAATCAGGGAAACACCAAATGAGAGGAAGCGATATATATAGGAATAAAGGCAGAGAGTGGCAACGATCTTACTGTATTTAACCTATATCGAATATTCAGATTAGGCTTATGAAGCATTAATGCATTATCTTTTAAAACGTCGAAAACGCGTGAGTCACGACGATATGAATATAGGCAGATCTCACCGTGTACGATTCATTTGAGTGTGCAGAACAAACTGTGTCATCTGAGGGTGCCATGTGCGACGTATGTCGTACCTACTGTGATCAGCAGACAAAGAGGATCAGAGTGCAACTGGGGAAAAGACAGCTGAACTTCTGTACTTTTCCCGGATTAGCCTGGATGAATTAACTCCGCTAATAATCGTGCCGCATGCCTTACAAGCGGAAAGTTCATACCCAGAAAATAAAACTTTCCTTTGACCTCAGTGATCGATTGTCAAAATAGGTGAAATGACGCAAGAAGGCACAATCAACGGATCTTGTAAAATAATTTTGTGCGAGATTGAGGGTCCTCCTATTTCAAATTTCCTCAGAATTGAGCCGCGAGCCTGAGCGCCGGGCGCATATCATGAACTTACCGTGTGCCTTTTTAGGTCTGAAGCTTGAAGCAGCAAGCAAACCACGCATTCTGACGAAATAATGAGGTAAGACGGTATTCACGCGTGTTTCCGGATGACGTATCGGGAATTCACTGAACCTATAACAATAAATCTTGTCGACCCCGCGGGCTCCATGCATCCGAGTCCTGCAAAAAAAAAAAAGATATCAGCATGGTACTTAGGAGCCTTTCAGATCGTAAATCGGAGCCTGATCCAAATAAAGCTCGTATGTAGGGACAGTTCGGACGCAAGGCAAAGGTGTTGCAGAACCATCATTATAAAGGGATGTAATGAAAACTAGGAGTTGAATGGCAGTTTCGGAGTGGGAACCGAACGACTCACGTGTTCTTTAAGTTGCCGGTTAAAGTTCAAGTTTCAAATTTCAAATTTGTCGACTTGGAGACCGCTCCCATATTTTCCCTACAGGGTAAGAGCGTCCTAATTTTGTTTCTCTGGCATTATATTGAAATGCAAATGAAGCCTCGTGGACACATGAAGGAATCGTTGGGTCGCCTGTGATCGTTGGGATGATCTCAGGCCACGAGGCCTGAGACAGTCGGTCAACTTATTTTGGATATTTGGACCGTCCATCGCCAGATGGTTTTTCATTCACCATATCGCAAAATCGACCCTGGAAGAACGATTGTCCGCAATTTTCCGCTCCTACGTAGGCGCCAAGCACAGCTGACGAACCTGCTTTAATATAGCAGACTTCTCCTTTTGGCATGATCTGATTTACGTACAAGGCACTGCAGCCTCGATTTGTGAGTTCAAAAAGTTGGTGACCACAGAATTGGCCTCTCGGTTATATATGTTGGTGTATACATTCTAACGCAAGCTGCCACAGCTAGGAGTACGCTTTTCTCGCCAGGTGCTCTCATGTATAATTCAGGTGTATCAATTTCGGGAATGGGATTAGTTTTCCTAATTTAGGTAAAACCTTCGTCTTGGTTCGGAATTTTCTTCTTTGGACTGGCTCGAGTCAACCCGAGATCATCACTGGGTAGACACGCGTTGCCGAGGTGTCAGCGCACAAAAGCTCTCCTCATCGTGTTCCCAGACTCTAGAAGCATCGTGCGATTGCGCTTATTCGTGTCAGTAATCTCGATGAGCACATCTTTCTCCTCAAGACATTTACATATTTTCCAGGTCTTCTGTATATTCTCGGTAATATTTGTCAAGCTAGGTGATTGAGTTTGTTGGCGCTCCACCCGATAGCGTGAGTAGAATTCTAGTATCGAGACTGTTTTTCTCTTTTCTGACTGTTGGGGGACAACAGTGACTCACGAGACTTCACTGCACTTCCATCTTGTCATTCTATCTTCGTACCTTTTTCCCATTGAAAGCCCGCCCGAGATCTTTGTTTAACAGGCGATCCATTGATTCCGAACTGGACACGTACAGCATGCTGAATTAGGACCTGGTTTCTTAGGACCCTGCGCTTCTTTGGCCCTGACCCACTCATATTTTTAGAAGCTGTGGATACCCTCGACACGTACCACGTTCGAAGTAGAGCGTTGAAGCTTGAAGCGTCCAGACTGCCTGTTGCGCAGCAATCGTTACGGCAGCCTTTTGTTGCATTTGACACTGGTCACTCTGGTCCTGCCAATTGCCGCGTTGCATGGGCACTATCTAACGGGATGGAAATTACTTTCTTTCATTTCGGCTAGCTCCTGATCGTTCATCATTCATGATCTATTTTTCCCTTTTTGCTCACAGCACGTTTGCATGACATATCCGTGTGGACAGGGCGCCAATCAAAAAACCATGGACGAAAAGGTCGTGTTTATCTTCAATTCTGCTGCAGCTTTGTTTTCCTGGATCCTGGAAGCGGCCCCTTCAGCCAGTGCAGATTCTGCTGCCTGAGATCAGTTTTGTACGCAAATGGACTGGTGGGGCAGCGCTTCAGCTTCAGCAGGAAAGGGTTTCTCGTCTCCATGAAGAAATATACACTCGTGAGTTCATTTATTGAACACTAGTCCGCTATATCACACCGTGCCTTTTCTCTTCCGCAGCACCGCCTGACGAATAACACGAATCGTCGTCACGCTGGCGTTGTCCTGCGGCCCGACGCTGTCAGTTCTATCTATCCTCCGAGTCGACCACAAGACACGTTGAAACATTCGTATGTGCGCGTTCCACTTTACTGCAACAATTAGGAAACGCTTTTGCTAATCAAGTTGCGATTCATACTCAGAGGTAACAGCCAGTAGCTGTATCGTTCTTGATTAAACTTATTTATCGCCATGTTTAACGAACTTTTTCCCGCATTCATACTTTTCTATTTTACAGGCACGATCTTAGCGCCACTCATGTAAACATTCAGACAACTGAAAGCAACATAGAATCTCGGTTTGTTGATCTCTCTTCGAACGCAATCTGTAAATTGATCTTCCATGTTGGGTGTAGCTTGTACTCGGCGTAATACACAGATTTTCCCATCTCCTAGCTTCCTCCATTCGGCTCTCGTCTCCTTCAGACATGGAGTGCTCAGGAATCTATCTGGTAAATATTATCTTTTTGCTTTATTCTATCTGGTAAATCCTATCTTTTTGCTTTATTCTATTTGACAAGTTTGTCTTTGTGTGGAAGGTCTGCCAGTGGTTCATTTATGTCTTACATTTCGACGTCCATTGTTTCGGTAGAAAAACGACCGTGACAGTGTTTTTTTCTTCATGGGATCTTGCCTTGGTCAGATGCTACACGGACCCTCGGATGCTTTCACGTAGTTTTGAGGGTCCAAAAGGTAAGCCGATATTGTTCATGAAATGTCGCTTGTCACTTAGCCTTCAAGTTCATCCGCACTGATAGGCCTTTATTTGCTACACTGGCATATCCGTGATAAGTAATGAACGTATTCCGCCTCGCCATTTTTGCGATGGAGTGAACGATACGGCTGCTGTGTACCGACATCACGATACACGGGTGATAGCAATACATCGTCGTCCGCTCACCTCGTGAAACTAGTGTGTGGATATCCCCTCGCCGGAGGCCGATCCCAACTCTGGATACATGGACGTGTATCTTTCTCAGAAAAGGTAAACTGAACCAAGGCATCACCTGTCACCAACCCTGCCTCGTGAGTCAAAAAATCAGTGCTTATCATCCCAGAAAGTTCAACCCTTCCTTCCATTTTCGGGTTCCGTATATGGAGATCTCTGTATTACGCGTATCCTGAATGCCGTTTCTAAGAATACGGGCCCCGGGGATCTTATTCCTGTTCTCAGACACTGAAGCACTACATTCGTTCCATTTTCGGGTATTATGATTTTGCGTGTTATTATTTTCTAGCTACACGGCGACAGTCCTGACTTTGCCGATTAAGCCTATTCACTGGCGCTCGTTCTGGTTATTCGGCGAACCGCCGCTAATCTCGTTCCACTGCTCCATGGACCATGGTAGTGCCCTCCACTTGTCGCTCCCCTCCTTCATGTAGCAACTGGCTGAAAAGGTATTGTGATGGCGATGAAGTACCTAACTGTTCATCCTGCCGAAGCTGATGTTGGAGTCATTCAAATCTCCATATACGTCAAAGCGGGATACTAGCACAACGTGCTCCTCGATGTGGTAAGTGCCCGTAACAATTTCCAACTGGTGCGAAGAGCTGAATGCTGGATCAAGTGGGCGTAATTAATTCTACTTTTCAGGCTGAATATGCTGCGTCCCTGATGCGGATGTGAGAAGGGTGATATTTAATCATTTCAGATAATTTTATGGTTTCGCAATTCGTCGGTCAGCAGGACAAACTAGTACGACATACGTATGAGGCATCGGACATCCGGATATTAGAAATGAGTCAAGCTCCGAATACAAACGTGCCGCAGCTGCGCTCAATGTCTTTCACGGGTTCGCCAGAGATCAGTTACACAGGATTCGGATTTTGTAGCGCCGACCTTGAGAAACGTTTCAAGGCGGAGCGCGGGTAGGAAGACCTTGGAAAGATAGGGTAGAATGTCTTCGTCTATGATTACTACTGTTCATCGGTTTTCATTGCATGCGCAAGCGCACTGAAGTCCAAGAGGGGCAGAAAATCGTGAAAGCATGCGACATGACAGCATTGACAGGATATGACTAACAATCAAATTGCTACAGCATTTGATTTGTACGTAGGCGTCTGAGCCCTTGATGGTTTTTAACCCTGAATCACGACATATTTGGCGTTGCTCACACCTCGTGAGTCTAGACCAGGCAAACTTTTCCATCCTTCATACTATCGTACGATCTACTGAATAACATCGAACATTGGACGATTTACTGGCCAAGATCAAAATGGTCAACCTGCTCTGTACGAGTAATACGACTATCACATCACCCGTTGCAAATGCCAATACCACAAAAACGGTTCAGAATCATTCAACTTAAATGCCCGCTGAACACAAGTCTTCGATATGAAAAAAGGGAAAGGGGCTAGGAATGCGCCAGGGTTGGAAATCGATATTCTGTTACATAGCATCGGGAACCGAACAGAATGTTTTTGTTGTGAAGGCCGTCATCATGATGTATGACTCAGTGTTTGGCATTTTGCCAAGAACAAGGTTTGCTCCGATCATCAAATTATGTATGTATTACGTTCCCGGGAGTGGCGCAACCGAATGTGCCCAAATTGAGCCACGTCGTCAGTGGACGTTGACCCTGAGATTCCGATCCAGGACACCGGAAAAAAGGTGGCTGACAAGGAATTACTATAATAGAGCATATCCGCAACCACCCAAATCAACCATTTGATCAAAATTTTGACAGGCCGCAACGAAAATTTGGATCGGCTCAATTGGGTAGTGTCACTGTGACAGGTGTGATAATCGGAGCATGATTGATCGATACCGTCATTTGTACTAGTAGAGCATATAGATATGAACCTCAGGCTACTCAATGTACTCGTTGCTGTCCTGCCATTAGTCACACAGATCCCACCCCTCTCTACAATACTACAAGCTACCACTCAAGCAAGCATCTTTTCACTTGTATATGGCTCCCCGAAGATTGATCAAGTCATGACTCTTATGCTAGTGTCTGAAACATCAAAACATGCAGTTGGGTGCCTTCTCATTGTCCTGAGGTAGAATTGTGTCAGTGTGAGAAACAGATCAAACGAGATTTTGAACATGTAAATCCATACCTCGTGCCAAGTGAGCAACCCAAACATACAAGTTTTCATCACTCCATTACTGCCCTCAACACCACTCTGTCTCAACATATCTCCCATCTCCTTCTCCCTTTCTCCCTTCTCACCATGCTTGGCCTCGAAGAACTTGACTGTAATAGCTGCCTGCACACCTTCGAACAATTCTTTAGCTGTAAAATTAGTGCTGCGTTTCACGGGTTTGACAGCCCAGGGGGATGTTGCAACCTTCTCGAGAATCTTCGACAACTTTTTTTGCTTAGGGTAAGCTGTCATAAGGTAATTCTGAGGATGAGGAACACAGCAAGCACCTTGGGAAGGAGCAGGTGGCAAAGGAGTGTATTAGTACTGAGCTCTGGCTAGGTTGAGCAAAGTCAGACTGCATAATGAAAATGAAATGAGGAGCTGCTTTCATCCACAGTTTTCCTTTTTGGGTGCGTGACACGACCAAACCAGGGCATCAGAAAAATTAACTGAGTTGACAGAAATTTGAAACCAGTTGTGGATATGCTCTAATGTCCACCAATATTGATGGGAGAAACATAAGGCAATATCTTTCAACCCCCAAGGCCTCATGTTGGGTAGAGTGACAGAGGCGATTGAAAGTCGTTAACCTTCCATTGGTTGTTTCCACAATTTTGCCTGTGCCCTCTGGCAATCCTTAAATGTTCCGCATGGCTAGACCAAATCGCAATGTGTTGAAACTAGTGTGGCGGGAAATAGCTCTGACACCTGATTCACCCAGCAAATTTACTGCAGCATATTGTGGGGTCTATCCCGCAGGTGTAAATTTCGGCTAATTTGCTGGGTCTATTTTGCATCCAAAAATGGCTATTTTGTTGCAGCAAACTTGTGCTAATTAACCCAGACCCTACCTACGCATTAAGACCATTGCCCCCACTCCTCGTCTCCAGGTACAAAATCACCAGCCTGCTTATTCCCACTATTGTTCTCTGAGCTCAATGACTGCTGCATGTATCCACTTGGTGCTGTTGTCTCATCAGAGGTGGTATCTGCCAGGATCTGAATGTAAGTTCTAGGGCTGCCAACTGTACTGTATACGGTTATGGCCATATGAGATATGGCATGTATCTATAACAAATGGGATGAACCGTGGGGTGGGAAAGATTACGTAAAATTGGTCAGGAATGATGGCATTAGTCAGGTCTGACAAATATAGCTGGGTTTCAATTTTCGTCGTCCCATATGCTATGTGCTGTGTGAACCGAAAAGGCAGGTGTGTCAATGTTTTTTTGTCTGTCAATCCAGATTAAAACACTTGTACACTGAAAATTGGATATGCGAAGAGATCTGACCAACCCCACTTCCCACTGGTGCAACCTCCATTGCACAGGTCCAGGCAATGGAAATTGCCTTGGAGCATTCCAATCAGCAGGCATTTGCACCTGAGGTATCTGAGCAGCCAATGCAGCTCCAAAGTTCAGTGGAGCAATCTCTTCAGTCACTGTAGCCACCCTAATTCTGCTCCTCCTCTCATCAGGGTTGGTCATTTGTAACCTCTCCAAATG
>QMFE01012448.1:0-21584 GCA_003314665.1 Tricholoma sp. MG77 | reverse complement strand
CCAATTTACAAGTCATTCCAGCTAGCGCTTTGCTCTCTACATGTGTTACAAACTGAGAAATGTGCATAGGGGGACGGAACAGACATAGACGGATGAACACAATGTGACACGAGCTGGAAACAGATTGCAACAGATGTATCACTTGCCGTGCGAGCATGGGGAACAAGTGCAAACAGTTGTGGAAGGTGTAGCAGTAGTGCAAAGACATGAACAGAGTTGTGCACAAGATTGAGCGCAGAGCGCCGATGCATGGAGAGCGAAGCATGAGGCACGAAGTGAATGTGGAGGTGCTCACAGAAGAAGCTGTAGTAAATGTAAGCCTACTCATCCAAGAGGGGAGCGTACACAGCTTCAAAGAACTGGCAAACATATGGGCTAATGGTTTCAACCATGCAGAGCAGGCCAGTTGCGCCCTGACCTAGCGACAGGCCTGTATTTCAGAATTAAGAGGAGAGGATGACTAAGAGTAAGAGAGCGGATGAGACTGAGTTCAACGGCGGATGTATTGCAGCAGTTACATGCGGGAACATGCATGGACAACACAGGTAACGGACAAGTACAAAGTACAAGCAAGTTAGAGTTACAATGGAAACGAGGTTGTATTGAAGTTGTCGAAGTTGATAATAAAGCTAAAGAATAAGAGTGGGAGCTACAGCTATTTAACAAGCACGAGAGCGTAAGGAAGAGCAGCACTCTGCGATTATGTAAGGTGGGTATGGAAGAACATAATTGAAATAGTAGTGAATGAATTTTAAATGAATGAATGAGATGAACTAAGAATACGGACTTGAAATAAGGATTGCAAATTCAGTTGCACATGGCATGACCCAGGATAAGTGCTATGCACGAGGCGAGAGTGCAGCGGAGCGGATCAGATAATGCTAGAGTCGCATGGTGCGCACATGGAAATAGCTTGCACTAGAATAGATGTGGGTTGTGATGTGAAACGAGGTTATTGCACAAAAACGGATGCACAAGGTGCAGGGAGCTCAGGAGACATGTGAAAGCAGAAGCGTGGCATGCGACATGTGTGTGGGGTACGCATGATGACGCTTGACTGCGTGGCGGTGCATGGGAGCGCAGAGATCGCAGATGGATGGACTTTGACCACAGAGATAATGCAGAAGTGCTTCCACGAGCATAGCAGCGTGTAGAGAGCAAAGCACTAGCTGGAACGACTTGTAAATTGGCAAGAGGGTTCTAGGGGGTGTAGGGAATAGTCACAGGTGTGACAGATGTCATGGGGAGCATAGGAAAATGTGTGACAATGAGGGGGGTAGTTACGGATCATAACAACATGCTTCTATGCTTGTGCGAGCACTTCTGCATTATTGCCATGGTCAAAGTCCATCTGTCCATGATCTCCACACTTGTGCACATAGTCAAGTGTTATCATGTGCACAGTGTGCACATGTAACACACCGTGCTTCTGCTTCTACATGTCTCCCAAGCTCCCTGCACCTCATGCATCTGTTTTTGTGCAATAACCTTGTTTTGCAATGCAACCCACATCTATTCTTGTGCAAGCTATTTCCATGTGTGCACCATGCGGCTCTATCATCATCTGATTCACTCCACTGTGCTCTCACATTGCACTTAGCACTTATCCTGGGTCATGCCATTTGCAACCAAATTTGCAATTCTATTTCATATCCATATTCTTAATTCATCTCATTCATTCACTTGAAATTCACTTACTATTCTTTCTGTTATGTTATTCCATACCTGCCTTATGTAATCACAGAGCACCGCTATTCCTTATGCACTCACACTTGTTATATAGCTGTAGCTCCCACTCTTATTCTTTAGCTTTGTTATCAACTTTGACACGACCTCATTTTCTGTTGTAACTTTAACTTGCTTGTACTTTTGTACTTGTCCGCTACCTGTGTTGCCTGTGCATGTTCCCATGTGTAACCTCTGCAATACATTCGCCATTGAACTCAGTCTCACCCACTCTCTTACTTCTAGTCATCCTCTTCTCTTAATTCTGAAATCTGGGCTCATTGCTAGGTCAGGGCACAACTGGCTAGCTCTGCATGGTTGAAGCCATTAGCCCATCTGTCTGCCAGTTCCTTGGAGCTGTGTGCATTCCCCTCTTGAATGAGTAGGCTTATGTTCACTACAGCTTCTTCTGCGAGCACCTCCACATCTGCACATTGGCGCTCTGCGCTTGATCTTGCATGCAACTCCATTCATGTCTTTGCACTACTGCTACACTCTCTGCAACTGTTCACGCTTGTTCCCCACATGTGTGCACATGCTCCCATGCTCCCACAGCAAACGATACATTTGTTGCAATCCATTTCCAGCCCGCATCCATCCTTCATTCATTCTGTCCCCCACATCTTGGTTTGTAACACTCACAAACAAGGTTTGTTTTTCCCAGCAGCAATGGAAATTCCAACTGAGTTGTTGGTATGGAATATTTTGGACATATAGGGTACATCACCATATTAAGTGGGAGGGTGTCATAAGGGAATTTACTCCGGGTGTTGAATAGGAGATGAAGCCAGATACACCAGAGGTGAGGGAATTGTTGAGGCTGTAGTATTCATTTAAAAAAGTAGATAATTCCCACGCCACCATTTTTTGTTGAGGAATTGTTTGTGACACAGCTCTTGCACCTCCCGTCACTGTCCGTCACGATATTGTCACTGGAACGCCCCTCGAGAGGACGCGCAGGTCACGCCAGGCATCACACGGCGTCGAGGAGGAGAGGGTCTGCGTTAATACCATTCAAATTATGGAGAGCACTCTGCACCAACAATCTCCTATCAGTTCCAGAAAACGTCCCCGTGAAAACGAAACTGAGGGTCAACGTCTCAAACGAGAGAAAGCTGCTGAAAGGCAGCGTAGAAAGCGCGAACGCGATCGCAATATAAACGCCGGTATATCTGTCGTTTCTCAATTTCAGCCTCCAGTTGACCACCACCACCACCTACAACATCAAGTACATCCTCCTCCTCCTCCACCACCACCACAACCTATATCTCACACCGTCTCTGCACCTCAGCCAACACAATCCGTATATCCAACAAGTCTCTCGCCAGAAGAATTATCTAGGCGTGACCGCGTTCGTGCTGCTGCGAGAGAACGCCAGAGAAAACACAGACTTCTAGTCAAGCAGAGGAAGATGCGCGAACTTGGGCTTGACATGGGTAACGAAATCCCCGGAATGGAGGATACGCAGTACAGAGTGAACTCAGATGGACAGTATCAACAGGTCATGCCACACGAAATACAACAACATCCACCGCAGCATGTCCCACCTCAAGGAGGTGACATTCCGTTCCCTCAAGGTCAGCTCGGCGGACAGACATTCGCATCAACTCTCCTCTTGTCATTTTCATGCGCACCGCTGCTCAAAGCGCATCTCATGCGCACGCTTCATATGAACAACGAGGAACTAGCATCATTAGAGCCCGTTCTTGCAGAAGCCTGGGAGCGTTGGGACCACGCAGTAAGCCGTCGCCTACACAACCCCCTTTCTCGCTCACCTTACTTTTCAGAGACGTGCACACTACGCCGAGGCTGTCAAAGCTGGAATACCTGTCGCTCCTCCTGGAGCAGGGTCATATGCCATCGAAATACCTCAGGATCCGCCACCTGGCTCATATGGAATGCCACCAGGCGCCCCTAACGGCGTTAATTCCATTGACGCATCAACCAACGAGTTCCGGGCACGTTTTCACAGGTCACTCGCCGCTCCTACCCCTTTCCGGACTTTTGCTCCTGCCTCCGCCTCCGCAGCGGAGGCCCAACAGCAGCAGCAGCAGCAACATGCGACGTCGACACCCACGAGCGTCACGTCAGATCCTATCGATCCGCATTTAAATAGTACGACCACGACTGCTGCTGCAGGGAAAGGGGCTAAAGCTGCCAAGAGTTAGTAGAGGATGTATGTGTCGCACCGTCACCTTGCAACAAGGTTGTCGTTGGTTAGGAGTTCGTGGTCTCTTGGCCAAAATACTTGTTAGGCAGTTTGCCTTCCTCTAATTTTCATATGGTTTATGTGGTCGGCTGGACAATGAACGGGTTGTATGTATCCTTCCTGCACCTTACTTCAAACATTCATCTGTGTGGCTCGGCATGTATCATGAATTGCAAGTACGATTGTTCCTTCAATAACTTATATAGCCTCCACTCGTAATACTATAATCTGTGTTTGGCTGTCTCTTAACAATGCACAAGTTCCTACTGGTGTTCTCATAAATAAGTCCCTGTACGTGTGGATTTCGAGCGAGCACTATGTATTTGAATTCGGACCGGATACGTTATTATAATTCAGGCATTGTGCACATGGAAGGGATCTAACATAATTCAACAGTGCTGCTAAAGTAACCGATGTCCTGCAAGAATGTCTTAGCGATATCAGTCTGGAATCGGCGAATATACTCTTGGAGCTCTTGATCAGGGAGTGTAGAGTGGTCCAAGGCTTGCGTAAGTTGAGTTCGCAGCTGCCAATGTCAAAAGACAAGTTAGTGATCACGCATGAAGGATCTTGCAGGGTGGAAATGAGTAAAGAACGTCACCCGTAACAGAGCCTTTCTGCGAAGTGAGATCTTGTTGCTTTGGCTCTCTTCTTCATCCTTTGCTTGGAGCACCGCAAGTTTGTCTGCAACTCGTTTTGCTTCAGCCAAAGCATCTGTCGGCAAGTCAGCAAGTCGTGCAAGTTCAAGTCCTGAGTGTTCAAATGCAGTAAGCACTGTCCTATAACCTGGCACGACATACCATAATGACTAGGATCGTCCGGAGCACCATCAACGATTCTGTGCAGGAGTTAGACAAGGACAGCATGAATGTAGCCATTGATGTACTTGTACTGGAATGTCATCCCAAAGTTGGATGTAGATTGCCGGGTTTTCTAAAGGCGGTTATCTGAATTGGGGACGGAATCTATCACAGCAAGCTTCTCTCACGTGAACAGAGAGATGCAAGCTGTCAGAAAGGCGTTCAACCATTAGACTCTGAAACACCACAACACATACTTTATAACTGAGGGTTGACGTGACAGCGTCTTAGTAAGTTCTTTGAAATGACTAGAAGTGGGGCGGTGTGTAGCAGAGAACCAGGGAAATGTCTTGAATCGCTTACGTCGCAAAGAACACGAAAGGCTCCGAAAAAATGACAGTAAGGAAGGTGACGGCGAGAGGGCAAGTATCAATCACACCTTAAGTGCAAGTAATTCCTCTGCAATTGCATGCGCAATCCCAATACCTTCCGATGGTGAAGTACCACGGCCCAGTTCGTCAATGAGCACCAAAGAATTCGGAGTAGCCAAACCTGTAACAGGTAAGTATTTGGCCAGGTAATTCAGAACAACTTCACCCAGAATCATAGCACACGATGCCATCTCACTGGCGAATGTACTCAGACATTTTTCCAGATCATCATTATTTGACAGTCGGCTCAAGAGGAAATCATGAATTCTAAAGAGGAAGCAAATGCATAAATTCATGGCTTGCAAGCATAAAGATGTTAAGAAGCGGGTTCTCACCTAAAGCTAGCGTACTCGGCAGGGACAAAGGACCCACACATCGCCATGACGGCGAGCAGGCCTATTTGTCTCAGGTACGTGCTCTTGCCTAATCCAATCATCAGCGCCACACATGCCCTATACAACTTCACACACCTGACATGCTGGAAGTGATACACAGGTTCAGAGATTGAAAAGACGGCACGGCAGCGCTCACTTTGGTCCCTGTATAATTTGGAACGACGACGAATCATCGCAGTACACATCATTCGGAACAAGCGTCCCCGCCGACTGCAGCGTCTCCAGAACAGGATGTCGACCCGACTTGATCGCCATGGTTCCTGTGAATTCAGGCCGAACTAGATATCACGAGGTTGTGAAGGTAGTTGATAGACAATGTCGAACGAACCATAACTATGCACTGCAGACATTCTGGATGGTCAATGTGAATACACGTCCATAAGGAAATATTTCACTTATAGATGAATGGGCGAAAGACCACAGCATATCTACCAGCGCTACCTGGGGTTATCACTCGTCTTCAGAAGAAAGAAGGTACGAAGATGACTGAAGAAAACATTACCGCTTCCGAAGCTTTGTACAGCGCACCCACATCTGCCAGGATCTGCGCAACAAGATCTTGGATAATTCTAAGAACTTGTCAGTAACTATATTCTGTCCCGAAATGCCAAAATCTCACTTATCACTCAAGATCAGTGTCTCATCTAGTGCATCTTTCATCCTTGCGTTCATCTTCTTCTGCAAGACAAGGGTGAGTCAGCACAACATACAAATACAACGTGCAGGACCAAAGAATATGCCTGACATATATTCATACTCACCAATTCCATGCTGGAAAAAAACCACTTCCCTTTCTTCATCGACACATTAATAAATCCCTTTGGCAGCTCTCCATCGAGATCGTTCTTCTTCAACGAAAACACGAACCCACTGTCCCGATATACAACAGCCAATGGGAGTTCATGGGTCTCGGATAAAGCACAATTCAACTGCAAGATGTCGCTGACGTTCTCTTTGTATGTCTCGCGCGCGACATCAAGCAGGCGGTTGCAGTTTGCCTTCGAGAAGAGGTAAGTGTTCGCTGTGTGTTTCCGAACTGGCGGGCAAGATCATACTCTGACTGCATAGACTCGTGCATTGATGCCACCAATTCCTCCCTGTGGTCGGAGCGGTCAAATTTACGAGTATTAGAAAGGGGAGCATCAGAAGGACCTTTGCTGGCGCCACGTCCTCATTCAAATTCGCATCTATCAAAGTCTCAATTTTCGATAGACGCTCGTCCGTGATCATCTTAGCACGAGCAATTCAGGTTGACATGAAGATGGGAAAGAAGAGAAAAAGATCGTACGTCGCGAATTATTACCAGAAGTTGAGATCGATTCCCAGCAAGGGCTTTCTGGAGCAAGGGAAGATTCTTGACGACACTTCGCAAATTGAGCATCTGGAGCACACGAGCGGATGCCGGTTTTACTGAGGTTGTTACTCGTGCTTCCTCTGATGCGAGCTGTAATAATGTTTCGACGAACAACAGGCAGGAATGATAAACATACTCACCGAAGCGATCAGTTTATCTAAGTCCAACTTGTTCAGAGTAGCTAGTGCGTCCCGGACATCTGCATACAGATCTTCGGACTGAATAAACTCTGCACGAGCACATACGGTATTATAAGATACTGAGAAAAAAGAGTGGAATGGCACTACACCTTCCACCACATCGAGCCGAGCATCGATCGCAGGTTGGACTATTATTCCAGAGCACGTCAAATCCAGACGTGCAGACAGAGAAATGAAGCTTTACTCGCCTGTAATAGGAGAGAGGATATTAACCCGTAGAAGACGGGCCGCCATTGCGGTATATGTATGGTTTAGTACTCTGCGTTAAACCATTTAATAATGTACCTGTGAAGCAACCACCAATTTCAACACACCCGAACAGAGAGTGCACAGACTTCTTATAAGCCATATTTCCAACCAGTTCGAGGTTACGGGCAGTGTCGGGGTCGATCAGCATCGTTCCTTCAACTGGTACATAACGGATACGAAGAGATCCAGCAGTATATCGCGTGTTGAGCTTAGATTCCGCGTGTTTGAACAAAGCACATGTTGCGGCAAGCGCGTAATATCTATGGTTCATATAGTAAACTGCCAGTCTAGGGATGAGGTGTATGTATGCGTACTTATTTGAAACGGCAAGTATAGTTCCAGCGCGCTCGTCATCCTCGACACATAGTTGGAGGATAAAGTCCAGTCCTAGGATGCATATTCAGCAAGATGATATCGAACTTGCCGTTCGTTCTATGTATACTAGCCTCCAGTATCATTCCAATACCGCCTTCCAACCGGCTCTAATTGTACACCGGGGAACTCTTCACGAACGTATTCCACCAACAACGAAGTCGAGGCTCTCTTGCTCGAGTTAGTGTCTGGCGTTGTAAGAGATGTATCAGGCACCAGCACCAGATTTGGGTTGTGCAAATGCATCTGATGGAGGGTTTTTACGTATGTCTGACAGTCGGCGAGCTTCGATACGGTCAAGAAGGGCATACAGGGCTAGAATGCATTAGACAAACCTGGACAAGTATAACCTTGCCGGTGTCCCTGTCCAGGGCTGCCATACCAACTTCCCGAGCGACACCCCTGCCTTCTAAGAGCGCGATCACGTAACTGCCCTCATGTCTTGTCGATGCTGAGGTGACAGGTCGAGCCGTCACAGGCCTTGATTGTCCTGTCCATGGACGACTGTGGGCCGTAGGCGTCATTGTTAACCTAGAAGGAGGACGTTTATACATTTACACAGTAATTAGGCAGTGAGTAGTACTTACTACTAGGACATCATGATGGTACTTTGAACACCAGAGCCTAATTATAACACACGCAAACAACGATAATCAACGCGTACACAAAGTGGTGATCGTCAATTCGCAATCAATTCGGGATGCCTGGAATACACGTGTATAGTATCAGAAGGCAAGGCAGCCGTAAAATCTTTGTTTCCATCGGTACTGGAAGAGTACGACATTGCGTACCGTGACCTGACTGTATTCATAATTTTGACATCCTAATATGTAGTTCGTTGGTCCTTGGTGGCATCGATGGGAGCATAAGTGGACCAGAGCGACGTAGGTATGCAAACTCGGCCTCGTCATTGGCCACTACTTGTCTAACGTTTGCGAGGTCCAGAAAAAATACATAACCGTGACTTGAAATGCATGTGATGTAACATAAAATGTCGTCCCGGGGAAATATTGAGCATATGCACCCTCATAACATCATTGGCGACGAATTCCGCGACCCCGAGGGATGGCAGAAAGGTATTGTGCCATGTTACGCCTAGAATTTACCGGGAGTGCAGGCTGAGCAACGAGAATTCTTCACAATCAAAGAAATGTGACCCACACCAACATCACTAGTCCCCCATCGAGTGCGCTTCT
Source organism: Tricholoma sp. MG77 (assembly GCA_003314665.1). Taxonomy (NCBI): domain Eukaryota; kingdom Fungi; phylum Basidiomycota; class Agaricomycetes; order Agaricales; family Tricholomataceae; genus Tricholoma; species Tricholoma sp. MG77. Next base: position 12,653 of record QMFE01012448.1, on the reverse strand, counting down.
GAATTCCAGTCGCTTGACACCAGTTGGCCAAGGAGCGCGCCGCGCCGCGTGCAGTCATATGCACTCCTCCCAGGAAAACCGATCGGAGTTTGATGGCTAGAATTTCAGAAAATCCAGTGAGGAGCACTCCGGATCGGGCTCTAAAAACAATGTTGAAGACCTCGAAAACTGAAGTGTTGAGATCTTTCATAGGCATGGAACCCGTGCTCAAGAGACATCGTTTTGCGTGTATAATAACAGAACCCTGAGAAACAGCAACTCAGCGAAAATGAATGCAAAATATACTATACAAAATAGTTGATAACCGTTCCTTGTCAAGCCCCGGCCACACTGCCATCATCAGTCTCATCCAAGAGTTGCAATTCACCGCATATCCAGACAACAATGCGCTTTATTGCATCCGAGACTTCCTGAGTGCTGAGCGGCTGACCGACGGGTGGGCAGTGAAGGAACAAAACCTGAGTATTTCTGCGTTTTTCGTATGGTTTTGCGGTGCGCTTAGCCTCTGCCAGCGAACAGTAATATATGAAGTCACAAAGGTAATGACCGGCATCCATCGAAGTGTATATTTGCTGTCTCACAAACATCAGGAGGATTGCAAGCTCTGTGAATGCGATGGACGTACTTCAATTCCTGAGCGTTTCAAGTCTTGTACTAACCTTGTTACATCGATGTCCGTTGGTAATTCGTCGAGAAAATTCTCATATGCTGGGCCAAAACCTCTGGTTGGTCTCACGACAGTGTCGCCCCCGCTTTCAACCATATCAATACCAAGACGGTCTCGTTCCAAGTTCTCAACAGGGGACGGATCGTCTGGTCTTCGACTGAAGTCCTTTGGTGAGGTCCGGACAATGGGAGCAAGTTTTCCACCCGCGTCTTTCATATGATAACCTAACTTATGACCGAGCTTCTCCATCCTCAAAGGACCACGACCAGCAACTCCGATGTGGAATATAAAATCATAGCCCTTATCTGGAGGAGATGGGAAGGATGTATCAAATTTGGGCAGCACTGGGGGTCGTGCGTGTAAGCCGGGGACGATATCGAGGACAGCTTCGTAGGAGACGGGAATCTGTAAGACAGATATATGGATTGGACGGATCGGACTTGGATCATCCAACAGGACTATTTGACCGTCAACAACTACAGGGTTTGTTTGAGGATCGATGGAGATGACGGTATTGTGCAAGGGTTCGACTGCTAACCAAGATGGATTCACTTTATAATTAGAGAAGGGCTGAACTTGCAACAAGTTGAGTAATGACAAGACCAAGTATGATTGGATCGATACACTTACTCCGAAACCGGTCAGTAGAACACGAAAAGTATCGTCTTTGGTGCCTGCCACTACAGTTGCCATCGTCGTTTGAGTGGAGAATGGCTAACAACACGGCCGCAAAAGAGATCATTCTCCACGTGACACGATACACTCATTATATATCCTTCAAGTTTTCATCTATGGCCCATTGCGTCCTATCTCTGTTAATTGACTAGGTTGCCCTTTCTCATATTCCTTTTTACAATCTCAAGTAACCAGCGTTGCGCAGAGATTTTACTTCGCCCCCTAATCCCCGCTCACATCAGGGGAAACCTCGAGAGGCTCCATGCATGGTCTCAAGCGCTGGTTCTTAGCCTCGGTTGTTGAGAAATGTATAGTTAGACTCTGATTACACTAGGTACAGTATTTACATTACAGTCACTTATACAGAGACTAAGTTAGACTCTGCTTACGCTAGGATTGATCAGTTTCGATGTGAAGCACACCCATGAATGGGGTTGCAAAATATGCTGTACGAATACCAATAACTTGAATTCCACCGTGACCAATCTGTGTGAATAATACCAGGTTCGGGCAGCCAAACCTGCATGAAAGACCAACTTCGACGTAAAATCTTGGATCCATCTTCCAGAACCGCGTATGGTCATCTATGTCAGTGTTTTTTTCCCTCCTTTCTATGTCAGCCTTCATTGATATCTGAGGGTAGATTCACCAGCTGTGCGAAGCTGGCAGTAATCCTTGCAACAAAGCCATCGAAGCTCAGTCCCAACTCAGTCCGCGATCATGACACAGATGTCTGGGACGCCAGTCCAGCGTCCACCTGAATAGTATTCAAAATCGCGTGGCACTGAATTTCCTCTCTCCAGCAGCTGCTGCAAGTGTCAAAAGGACGAGACAGCAGCGCCAGGTCATAGTATGTACCGTTGTGGAGGATGTAAGCTTGTCAGGTAGGTCCGCTTGACAGCTTTTAACCTTGGCCACGGTCAGCTGAGTTTCTGGCTGCTCCTTTTATCTCGATATTGCAGGTTAGTTTGTTGGAAGTTTCCCCAACCGTCTCATAAATCTTGCCTCCCAGCCTGGCGCGCCAGGAGGGTGAATGGGCAAGGCACAAGAAGGTAAGGTTTTATACATGATCCGGAGATACTTGCTAAACAATGGGAAAGATCTGTAAGGCTGTCGAAAGTGTAAACTGGGTCGGCTGGAACTAGAACGTATCTAACTTCCAAGTCTGACCTATACTCTCCTGTAATACATATCAGTGAGCCTGGTACGAAACACGGGTGTTCAGTTTATCTCCGTATGCTTGACATGGCTGATCTATGGCCTTTCAAACTTCCAACGTTGCAGGATTATGGGAAAATCACGGTATACACAACCATAGGATTGCATCACCACATGCAGAATCATTTCTGTCTCATCTAGATGACAAAGTCTGTTATGTTCTTAGTGTTGGCCGGGTGTACAACTCATCCTCAAGCTCGGATCTATCACCGAGGAGCCATCGCCTCTGCCCTTTTCCTTTTCCTTTCCGATATAACACCCCAATCCAGGACTCCATACAAACTCGTGCCTTAAAACACTCGTTAGCACCTCATACGCCTTCACATCCGCATACGGAACTCCCGTGCGCGGATCCAGATACTTCGCCAGCTTCCCCGTAATCGGGCAGATTTGTTTTGGTTGGGCTATTAGAATTTTGAGAGATCAAAAATTATCGTGTATGAAAGTTGAAAATGGAGAAAGAGTACATACACAATGGCCGACTCCTTCCTACATACACCTTCAGCTCATCCCACTTGACATGGTCTCCAAACATTGCGGTCATAGTCTCTGTCCATGGGGGCTGTGGCACACCCTCGTATTGCGACAACTCGTGAATAACATAGTTTTTGGCCACTGTCTCTATGCGTTCAGCCGGCTGTGGCTCTGGTGGTGCTAAAGGTGGCGGCATTGTATCCGAGGCGGCCATGGCTTCTGTCACTTGTGGCGAGTAAGGTATGTAATTCGTTGGCTGAAAGAACGGTTGTGCTTGTGATAGCTGCGGAGCATGCATGAAAGATGCTGCTGCTGACTTTGTTGCAGACACCGATGGTTGCGTCGAAGCAGATACGCTGGGAGCCTCAACGGCCGTAGTGGCGTTCGGAGCTGCATTAAGGGTAGGGGTCGCTGAACGGGACACAGTAGGCGTCGAAGCTGATGTTGAACCTGCCGCACTGGGTGTTGGGATAGTGGGCCTATAGTTCAACGCACCCACATACGTCGCAGCTGGAATTTGCGTTGTCTGTGGGCCCATTGCGTATGGGTACGCCCCTGACCCCTGACTATACGTCATCGATCCGGAAGTAGCAGTATACGGGGCATAATAATACGCCTGCCCACCAGGTCGTGCGTAACTGGGAAATGTCGGAACAGGTGGGGGTGGAATGACAATCTTTACCTCTTCGCCTTTACTGACCCACCGGAGCAACGGCCCCTCAACGGCAGCGCGCACAACACGAGCCCGTTTCCGCTTTTCCTCCTCTATCTTGAGATAGTCACGATGCTCGACAATATTACCTTCTTCGTTGTCCAGTGCGCGTGCAATAAGTTCCGCTTGCGTGTATGATCTAGATTCAATTCTGACTTTCTTCGGAGCAGCCGCCTATGTCGCAAATTTAGGTTACATGGTACTTATGACATAGTCATAAAAGAACAGACACACCTTCTTCTCCTCTGACCGCTTCATCCTTTTCACGTGAGCAGATGTACTCAAGATAGTATGTTTCCTTTGGCTATGCCTCTTCTTCTTGGCAGTATTCCCTTTGCCGAGTGTCACAATCTCTCCCGTCTCAGCATTCACTGCAACGCCAAGCGACACGCGCCTCCGTAGCTCCCTTGTCGTTGAACCTTGTGGGTTAAATGTCGATTTATGTTTCGCGTGTGCAGCGGCGGTGACTTTATCCAGCTTGGAACGCGCAGCCTTATCGTTTATGAGAGGTACTATTCAAACAAAGTGAAACTGATATACATACCTTCTTGGCTCTCCTCTCTTCATCCTGCACTGCCTTATCCCCCGCCTGCTCTTCCTCTTTTGCAGCCTCCTCATCCGTACTTTCAAAATCCGACTCAAATACATCCTCCTCATCTACCCGCGAATGAGTGCTTTCAAATGTAAAATCAAACCAACAGCGAACCCTTGTCATTTATAAAGTCGTTGTCATCCTCCACATCTTTTCCCGTCGTGTCTAGAGCCATTTCTGCGAGAGCGGCTTCCATACTGTTACCGTAAGTAATTGTGGATTTTCGGAAAATTCAAGCAGTCGCACCGATTTCCGGCTGTGCTGCGTCTTGACCTACGTGAAACTAACGAATCATCCGGCTCAGTCATTGTAACGTCTTCAGTCATTGTGGCCGATGGTGAGAAGTGGAATCAATTTAGCACCATCCGAAACAAACAACCTTCAACAACCTCCATAAGTAGGTTGCCATGGTCCGCTTGAAAGCCAAGCTCATACCAGCGGGACCCTCCAAGCTTTCCCAGCTTATAGCATCCCTCAACGCCTCTCCGAAACTCACTCTTTCAAACCTCAAGAGTCTCAGGCTCACCCTTGCTTTCCAAAATGATCACTTCGGTGCCCGGTGCGCGTTTACTTCCTTGAGAGAATCAATGTGTCTGACCATGGTGATTTCCAGCCATTTTGTAAAAGAACAATTGCCACGTATACAATACGCCAACCCGACACTGGATATCCAGGTAGAAAAAGTGCGGAAGACTGCCCAAGAGGCTTGGCGGACGCAAATGGAACTCAACTTCAGTGCGTCTCATCCCACTTCCTCTCTTCCTGCACTTTAATCTCCTTCTACCATAGCCAACGGTTCCAACGAAATTCTCGACATGCACGAAAAATGGTCCACCACTATCCTCAAAGAACTCATGGAACTTGCTGGTGGTGATCCGTGGCGCAAATGGAAAGTCGAATCAGCATCGGCTGGCCTACCCCTTGTCCCAGGCGAGGAGAATGAGCATCGTATCGTAAAGCGGTCTTCCACCTCATTGCCATCGTTGAAGGTCTTCCGCGCATCACGACATGTGCCACTTATCCCTGAATCAGAGTCGCAACAAGGGTCGAATGAGGAGATAGAAGAGGCGAGTTTGAGGGCATCATCGGAGATGGAAGTGCATATACCACCACTAGTCCCGAAGACTGGCGTGTCTGCCGCACTCCCGTAACGTAAAACCATGCTAGTCATCTTTTGCAGCATAATTCACAATTTCAGACATCATGATTTAACCCCATTACATATCAAAAACTATAAGACAGCAGGCGACATCACGCGAGCCAACGAGAGAATAACACAATGAACCCTAGTCCAACGACTAAGCCTGATAGATCGTCGAGGAACAGGGAACCCAGCTGTAAATACTTCAGAGTGGCCATGACAAGTGACGACACTGTTGGCGGAAGGTGAGGTAGTGCAAACGCAATCAACATGGGGGGTTGCACGGTATCCTGGGCATTCAAAATTAAGCACATTGAGAAGATAAAGAAGGCGTTGACAAAGTACGCACAAAACCAGAAAATATCCGCACAGAATGCAACACGATCTGGAGTGTCGTAAACGCCCAGAAGAAAGGCTGCATAGACGAAACGATTAGCGTGGATCAGTTTGGCGGAAGGAGCGGCCCACCACGATCTGAATTTGCAACATGTGTGCCGAAATTCCCATGGGGCCCTTCATCTGTAATTCCGCCCACCTTCTCCATATCCCGAACTCTCCACCAAATCGCCGCTCCTTATACACCCTGGGCTCCGCCCACACTACAAAATACGCTAACAAACACCACATCACCCCTAAATGCACAAACGGCATCAACCGCTGTAGCTTTGTAGGAGGCGCCACGTCCTGGGCCAGGGCCTTCCCCGATCCATTCCCCATTCCCATCCCAGCTCCCATCCCTTGCTGGGGGAACAGCATCGCAGCAAATGGATTATCCATCGGCGGAAGAGTCGGGTCAACCTCCTGGTCGCCAATCGGACTGAGCCCAGGTAGGGATTCAGGACCTTGCTGAGGATGCGCGGCACCACTCATGATGGCTTGCATAAAGGCACGTTGTTGTTCCGGTGACCAAACCGTTGGATCGGGGGTGGTTTCCAAGCGCTGCCCCAGGGGAGGAGGTGTTGCACCGATGCTTTGTGAGCTTTCAGCTGTGCTAGATGACGCTGCGGGCGCAGATACAACGCGAATGGAGCGTGGTGTAGGAGTGGGAGAAGGAGAAGGAGAGGCAGAAATGCGAGTCGGTGGTGAGGGCATGGAGGTTTCTTCGCCGACGAAAGACTTGAGCCCTGTGGACAAATTAGGGAGGGGTGGATCTAGAAGACATAGACATTTGAGTTTGCTTTGGTTTTTACAAAAGCAAGTTACCATCATGCATATACGCTGGAGCATTCTCGCCTCTGGCAGAAGTGGTGAGCTTTGCAAGACGATCAGTACCTCTGCTCAATATCGCTTTTCTCCGTGCTTCAGCTCGCGCTGCTGCTGACATTGTTATGGCCAGCGACGACAAAGGGAATGCAGAACAAATGATGGCCAGCGACGACAAAGGGAATGCAGAACAAATGAATGAGACTCGGACTCGTGGCCTTCCGTTGTTTGTCAACGCCTTGCGAACCAAACATTGCATCCGATGTTCGCCCTCTCCTCGGACGCCTCGAGTGACTCCTCGGGTTGATTTGGCATTGGCATTGCCGATATTTGCCGACGGTCAACCATTTCTTCTCACCTGGCCGCGGCAAGGGCGGTTTGAGGCGGTTTGATCTTTCTACTACTATCTCCACTTTGACACAGGGCGTCCTTTATTCCGAGGCTTGTTGACAGAATATCCACTGTTCTCGCTCTAGACCCAGCTGATCTGAACCAAATTTCTTCGTCAGTACCTCTATCGGCTGGCTCATTATATTTGGAGTGAATCTTTCTGTACGGAACGGAACGTCAACCTGCCGCCCACATTTCCCCGACGCTTAACTGCTATCCAACCCTCACCCCTCACGGGCCCCACCCGCAAGCCGAAAAGCTTGTATACTAAAGTGCTACCGCCTTCATTCTATTGTGCTGCAAGCCTTAAACTGATGCTAAAACCTGATCTGGTATTTAAGCTATAAGATTCTCACTGCGTTATGAATGTATAATACACAACTTGTATATATGAATGTACAGATTCTACATGATTACATTTCCAGTTCTTGTCGATCTTGTTTCTGCGTCTGTGACCGAGTCGGCAACGTTCATTCTACCGATATCGACGCCACTGATCCGCCTCGCTCGGAGCGTACACCGGCGCGTCTTCTGGATCTTGGAACATTGAACGCTGAACTGCCGCAACCACACACATCCGTCTCGCACCCTACAGTTATCCCAGCTCCCCGGTGACCGGTGAGGCCTAAAGCTTGAGCTTGAAGACCTGAAGGAGGCGATGATAGGCGATGATCTGTATTTGGTCTCCGATCAATTTTAAATTTCCTCGGACGACAAAACTTGAACTTGTTCAGTCCGCGGACATCTGCTTTCCACCTTGTTATGCCTGAACCCTCCTCTTGTTCTTGTATGAATGCTCTTTCAAGTTGAGCTTCAGAATCGTACAGAACTCAGGTGCAAACAAGGCGTGAACGAAGCGCGAACGAGGGAGTCTCTGGACGCGTCGTCTTGAACTGGATCAGAGAAATGGTCTACTCGGGTAAAGCAGAATGATGAGCACAGCATCCCTACCGAGTGTATCCGCTATAGCCATGTGTTAAATTTCCCGCTCTGTATAAATATGAACCCCTGCCGCCGGGATGTATACGGGGCAAGACCGTATAATCCATCCCACATACTTTCCCTGACTGCCCTACAATGTCTCTCGCTCGTGTTACTCTTCTCACTATCCAAGCTGCGGCTAATCATCTGGCATGTACGCTACCTAACTCTACGCCGTCCACGAAAGGTCGGTATCACATGGATGAACTGTACATTCTTCAAGTCGGTCCGCTCATCTATAAAGTATGTCTTATATCCCTCAGTTATCATCATATTTTTGATCATCCTGTCAACTACCAGATCCATAAATTCGCAGTCTGGCTTTGCCTCGCATGCGAAGTTCTATGTTATATTTCCCCCTCCTTCATCCACCCCCTCGCACCCTCCACTTCTGTTCAAATTAACCCCCTCTTCCTCATTGGTGTCCTGGCTGTTATGCTAGGCACCTACATTCGCCTTGATTGTTTTCACACACTCGGCACATTTTTCACCATCGACCTCGCCGTGCACCCCCAACACAAACTCGTCACCTCCCGTTTTTACGCCCATGTACGACATCCCTCGTACACGGGCTCTCTCCTTCTTGTTATTGGATTCTCGTTCTCGCACCTAACACAGGGCAGCTGGGTCACCTCCTGCGGGCCGCTTCGGATACCCAGCATGGCCATATTGGTGTGTGCTTTGTGGTGGGCATGGACCTTGTGCGTAGTGATCGGCCGTGCTAATGCCGAAGACAAAATGATGCGCAAGCTCTTCGGGGCAGAGTGGGAGATGTATGCGACTCAAGTGCCTTGGTCGTTTTTTCCCGGTATAATGTAGAGGTTGTGCTTATTTATTTGTTCTTCGACTTAGACAATGTATTTTTCAACTGCTAGAGACACTACATAATGGACTACTAGCTGTAAGCAATTCTATCGGGTTTTATTTGGCCATTTGCAATCCGAAAGGGCTTTCAAATCGTCGGTTTCAGGCTACAGTTGCTTATATACAGTTTGAAGGAAGTGGGAGGTCGCTACTCCGGCTTGGACTCCTCTTATAAGCCTTGTAAATTACTGAACAGTATACCGGTCGATCTATTTATACTGCATCGTGTTTCTTCTTCCGTTCAAGAACCCATCCCGGTAGTCCACGCCAATAAATCGAACATTGCCTAATTCATCACGGGTAGTAAGTAGTACGGCGACGGCGCCTCCGTAGGACGATATATGGCAGCGTCAGCCACTTGAAGTCAAACGAGCGCTGGTAGCAGAGCCCACGGGTGCACACCACAAAATCTCTTCAAAGGTTCACTTTGCTGCGGAGTCGGATGGTCTCTCCCTTGTAGTAAATCCATACGGGGAATGGGATGCCGAGGATAATAGCAAGGCCCGCTAACAGCTGCAGAACCATTTTGAATTATGACAAAGGTCTCCATAAGGGGTGATGCCATACCGAGTTTCCACCCCCTTCACCCAGAGCAACGAACATCTGCCTCCCGAACAGCGGGAACACGAAGCCCATCATAGATCGAAAGACCTGCGTAACAAACAACCTCGGCGACTGCATCGGAAATGTGGATACGGGAGAAATGCTTACGGAAGCTGCAGAGACGGCGCTTGCAGCGAATTTGAAGGCGTCGACTAGGTAAAGCTGGATGGGCAGACTATCAACCGCATGTGTCAGTATGCCCAGTTGGTCATCAAAACGGTATCTATCATACTAGCACGTCATCAGGCCTGGATCACAAACGAATCAATGTTATGCTCTAATATCCAATTTCAAATCCACCTACCGAAACCGAATATCCCGGTGCCTATGATGGGCATAATCCAATGGATTTTTGCTTGAGCTGACCAACCATACCAGCTAAACAACAGTAAGTACGACGTGAGTCCACGCATTGACAGAGGACTTACAAGAGTCCTATGGGCACGAAAAAAGAACCAAAGAACAGCGCCGGCATACGCATCTCGGGATTTCCCTTGCCCTCGTTCTTGTCTGCCAGCTATTAAATAATTAAGTCAAATAATTGCCTGGCTTCACAGGTTCTGGCAGACAACCCACGTATTTGTAGAATTGATCCGAAAACCTCGCACCAAAGAACGTCGCCAACAAGAAACCTATTCCCAGACCCAGATAAGCCAGACCACCAATCCCTGGGCTAAAGCCGTATGTCGAGCTAAAAAAATCTAGAAGAACCCGGAGTAAGACTGATGCAACAATTAACACAAATGAAGCATACCGGCGAACGTAGCGAACATAAGATAATAAACGCCTACGTATATTCCGATTTATTTCAAGTATCAATGAGATACACAGGGATACGGACCATATAAACTATGCGGCTAATCAGCACACATAATGCACAAGAGATTAAGGTACATACAATGCCATATACAGACTAAGGATGAAGCATATAAAGCTCCGAAAGAGCATAGTGATTGGCCGAGAGAGATTGACCCAGAGGTATTGCAGCTTGTCCTCCTGTGGGTTGTTCAAGGCGAGTATGTCAGCCAGCTTTTCAGGATCGGCTGACCGTTTGGCTTTTCGAAGGCGTATGATAGGAGCGTATGTTTCCCTGAGCAATGGGATGCCGATCGCAGACGTTGCCCCAGAGACACCTAAAAGACAATAGATTATGGATTAGACCGTGAAATACCGGAGGTTCTGGCACCTCACCAGCAATGACAATAAAAACATATTTGATACCAATTGTCTGTGCGATAAATCCGCCAGCTATCGGGCCAATGACAGGCCCTATGTACGAAGTAAGAACAGCTCTAAGCACGGGAGAACAGCGTACCGATAAGAGGACCAATACTATATAGAGCCATCGCAGACGCGCGATCACGGGCAGAGAAGAGATCACCCACGGAACCACCCCCAATTGCGATGGGAGCGCTCCCTGAGAAGCCGGCTGTAATATCATTAAACACACCTATGAGGCACCCTATACGAAGGAACGAACCTAAGAAACGTAGTGCGATCAAGGTTGATGTGGTGGGAGCGAAGGCACAGCCCAGACTAAATCCTATAGAGAACACGTTGCTAATATGAAGCACCTGTGCACACGGGATAAGAAAAGACGTGAGGGGTGATACGAGTATCATTACCCAAGTTCGTCCGTACATCTCAGAAAGTGGTGCAAGAAAGAGCGGCTTGCGGCAAATTAACATCATTTAGGATATGTAGCCAAGTAATATTCACCCCAATGGCAAACGAAAGTAAGAAGATAGACAGTGTCATGGCAAGAGTCGTTTGACTCGTAATGCCATACCTTGTGGCAAGTTCCGGAAGGCCGGGGGCCATCATCGAACTGGCTAACGGTGGCACAAAAGTATAAAGTGATACCTATAATTTTCTGTTAGAGGGACCGTCATACGCAGAAAAAGACTGAACTAACTATCGATACGGTGGTCCATTTCTTTGCTACAGACCAATTTCGGGCATTTTCCGGGTCGGTCGCCCATTCATCCTCCGAATCTTCAAACTTATCCCCTTCCTCGACCTGAGGGACAGCAGGTTCAGGACCACCCTCGTAGACGGTTGCCGACGCGGCCTTTACGGGCTCGACCTTGGTAGCAGAAGAGGCTATAGAACCGCCTGTCTTGGGGCGTTGGTTATCCTGGGTCATGGCGCGCAACTGGTCGTGATGAGAAAAAAATGGAAGCCAGTCTTTTACACATAGTACTAGAATGACTCTTGACGTTATAAGAGATTGGTCAAATTTGAGGTTCCACTGCACGGGCCGGCTATGTATCCGAAATGTTATTCCTGATGATCACGATCATTCTGGCATCATTATAACAACAACTTGAAGTTAGACTTTGCCATTCAACGAGAGTGCTCCATAAGCATACCTTTCTAATAGTTTCACAAAAATTGCAGTCGATCTGCACACTATGGTTCCTAGTCAGCCTGAACCTACAAACGCTGGTGGGCGGAAATGATGGGTTTATACCTGTGACCGCCTGATCGCTATTACATATTTTGCCGCTATGTATTGACATTCATTTACTGCTTACTGTATTATTGATTATCAGTAATTTAAGATTAGATCCTGACAAACACCTTTCAAGTATTCCATCCAGCCTGTTGCTTCCGGGTTTGTGTAGCATCATACCACTTTATAACGAACGGGGCGAGCGACCCACCGGCAGGATGCACTCGGCTATGATTCTGGTCTGGGAGAATTCCTCTCCTCCAGGATCAATTGATCGATATTCAACGTCAACGTAATGTTCAAGTTAACGCAAGCGTTCTCTGTCAAAATCTAGAGGATCAAAGCGTGCATTCAGGCGCCTGATGATCCAGCCAGTTCGGAAGAAACGTTTCCGACTCATGCTTTCGTAGTCTATAGCTCACATCATATTTGGAAAAAACCCTTTCAAGATTCCTTATTATCCAACTTCCATTTGTTATCGTAGCAAATTCAGTACAAGCTCCAGGCTCCTAAAACGGCTCTAGTGCCATGTCTGGAACATTCCAGAACCATATTTGGACATGACTAAGCATTTCCAGAACCATATTCAGTTCTGGATACTTCTGGCAATCCTTTCCCACACTTGTATCTCATGCTGTAGACGAGCTTATGAACCGTGCCTTTGTCACGGGCTCGCGT
>QMFE01012403.1:0-61029 GCA_003314665.1 Tricholoma sp. MG77 | reverse complement strand
GCGCTGACATATACCTTAGGCTATGGCTTCCATGAATCGTGGCCTGAATTTACCAGCGATTCAAAGAATAATGACTGAATTTGAAAAGGAGAATTCTATGATGGATATGCAAGAAGATATGATGTCGGACGCAGTGGATGACGTGATGGACGAAGATGAGAATGAGGAGGAAGAAGGGGACAAGATATTGAAGGAAGTTTTGGACGAGATTGGTGTCAGTTTATCACAGCAGGTGAGGATCTGAGCTTCGCTTCTCTGCACCTTCGTCCTGATCCACCATATGTGATCAGCTTACAGATGCACCGACGGGTCTTGCCACCGTAACATCATCACTCACCAACAGACAGCCAGTTGCATTAGGAGAGCTATCTGGAGTGCAGCCTCCACGACTAGGTGATGAGAAGACTAACACAGATGGATCTAATGGATATGGTGCATCAGATGAGGATGTACTGCAAGCAAGATTGGATGCGTTGCGAAGAAGTTGAAGGAGTGGCTGCAAACCATTCATTGAGTCATATGGATACCCACATGGAAAGTCCGAATCGAAGGACTACATCCTGAATGCAACAATTCCCCGTGCCGTTGCAGATAATGTGTAGTAGTGAGTCAGAAAGTTTTTATACTGATCACAACAACATGAATATAACACCGGGCAAACCTTAAGGCAGTCAGGAAATTTGGGATCTGGAGAATCCGCCCGGTCCGTCTGTCCATCTATATTTAGAATAGGTACACAACAAGTCGTTTGATAGATAATCTGCTGCCCACGAGCGAACTCGATTTTGAGGAGCTGGTTCAGCAACTCCATGGATTCTCATTTTCTTTTCACGGTCTGAAGTGCATCAGGAAAATCTCAATTTTTCTTAATTGCACTTAAGTATGTATATCCAGGTTGATTTAAGGGACTAAATGATAAATCGGACTAAATGCGGCCATGGCCGGATTCCACGTACCCTCGCTTAACGAGCCATCAGGGACTACGTTATGTAATAACTCAGGTGCAGAGTATCAATCCGAACCTCGCCGACACGTAGATTAGGAATGTAGTACAGAGAACAAACAAGATGATATCAGTTGGTGTGAGATATGAGTATGTGAGAGGCAGATGAGGAAGATATCTGAGAAAGAAACAGGGGAAGCGTTATGGTTTTCTTTTGTTTCAGGAGATGATGGGGAGCAAATTCACGATGCATAGTACCCCAAATATGACCTACCAAGCGAATGCAAGCTGCATGACAATCGTTTGCGAGGTGATGAAGGAGCCGTTGCCGCTGTATGTGGGTAAGGTGCCGGAGATTGTTATCGTCAAGGAGACCATCGATAGGTGGAAGTAATCCCCGATAAAAGAAAGTTCGAGCACAAGGCCAGTGAATGGAATCAATAAACAATGATTCCAACATGGCCCAAAGGTGTGAGTGTTGGCTGTGATGAGATCCAAAAGTCTGCAGGGTGTCAGAACCACAAAGTCCAAGTTCAAGTTTACATAAGCAAAAAAAAGTTTAATCGACCATATTTGCAGCGGGGTCCAAATTTCTGGCCACATTTCGTGAACCCGATTTGGAGTCATTACTCAGGTTTCCCCGACCTGCTGCTCCCTGTCTGTAAATCCATGTCGTCTTCAAAAATCTTGTTTGAGCTTAGGATATGTTTATGTTATACACCCATAACATACTATACAAACTAGTAGCTTATAACGATTTTTGCCCTCTTCTCATTTAGAATGCCGAAACCCGATTTGGAAGGATCATATTTTTGACAAAAATTCTGTTTGGCCGGTTGGTCTAATGTGGCCCGCGGCTGGTTTGGAGTCTGACATATGTATTCAATTTTCAAATCTTAGTGCCAACTCAGTGCTCAGTTAACTCAATTCAAGTTCTCAGAAATAGTTACACTGCACTGGTCATGATCTAGTAGAAGTATGCTAATTTCTGCCAACTATTCCACCAAATCTGACTTACTTGCCCAGGAATCATTTCGTCAGATCTCAGGCAACATGCAGGCTGGAATACCATCCGAAATATCTGGTGTTCTGCCGAGTGATCCTCGCCCGAGATCAGTAGTAACTCTTACTGTACGCATCATAAAGTCTTTCCAATTTCGCACCCAACGCAGCCTCGTTCTACCTGACATCGATCTCGATACAACCACTGTTGGGCAACTGAAGGATACGGCCCGTCAAGGTAAATGCCCAGCGAATTCTCAAATACCCATATCCATAGCATGTCCTTCCGTAGCAGTCCTTACCCAGTCTGGATGGAAACCTTATCATAATGTCGTGCTAGGTGCGTCACTACTACAGCAGCATCATTATCAGTCGGGCCAATCGCTAGGTCACGAACTCTGCAGATACCTTGAAGTTATATACAAAGGCCTATGGAGCTAAAGTGAGTTTGTTCCACGGATCTCATGATCATCCAAACACCTTATCTTGTCGTATGTCAAGGCAACGAATCTCATTATCAACCTCGACAATGACGACTGGATTTTAAACGATGACAGTCAGATCCTAGCCCATCTCGGGTTTGGTGAGTTACTCTGGTCACTCTGGAATTCGACTGATACATGACCGCCCAGAGAATGAAACGGAGGTCAGCTTCTTTACCCGCGAACTGTACAACACATTCAAACTTAACCCGACAGTAAGCCCTTCAACATGTCTATGACCAAGTCAGTTAACGCGATATTAGACTAGCTGGGATTGCTGAGACGTAGATATTAATGTCAATAAGCGTCGTTGTAATGAGAACAAAACTCTCTAAAGATGCTCAGAGCAGAAATAGTTCTATTGTAAATCACTGATTAGCGCACTGAACCCGCGGCTCATTGGTGTCCTGATCCATGGCATCGTCTCGCACACCCCCTCTTGACTGGGTATCAGCATCGTCTAAATGCACCTCCTCCAGAAGGATGTTCCGATCAAATGTCTGAATAGGCTTCCGGGGAGGGAGAGCACGCTCCAGTAAAGGAATCGCGTCAATGGCGATGGTTTCGGGAAATTTTACATCAAGCTTCACATACAAGTCGCCAGGTTCATGGTGTCGTTGTGATGGCATACCCTGTCCGTGAATAATCTTTAAGTCCCCTGCGACGAGATAGAATGAGCAAGACGTGACTGATGTTTTTGCCTGATGACCAACCATCTTTAATAACCTCTCCTGGTTCAAGTTTTACCATCAGCGCACGGTCGTCCAAATGTCTAATTGCAAACTGCCCGCCCGCCAGTGCTGTCAAAAGGTCTACCTCGATCTCAGTGATCAAGTCGTTCTCCTGGCGTCGGAAACGATCGTGAGGCTTCTCCTCGATGACGATCAGCACATCTCCTGGTTCAGCTGTCGGTGACTGGTCGCTCTCGCCCCTAAAGGTAACAGTCTGGCCTCCCTTCATCCCCTTGTCAATGTGCACCTCCAAGAATTTCTTCTCAGGAACGACTTTCTTTCCCTTGCAATTCGTACATCTGTCCTTCACATTAATCATCTCGCCCTGCCCTGCGCAATCGTCGCAAGGAGACTGTATCTGTTGAACCATTGGACCCATCTGGCGTATAGTGAGCTTGATTCCACGACCATTGCAAGAGGGACAGGACCGGACGGAACCCTCCTTTCCGCCCTTGCCTTTGCACTTTGAACAAATCATGTTCCGAGTTAATGCAAGCTTGGTAGTTTTGCCCCTGTATAAATCCTCGAGGGAGACGTGGACGCGATGAACAAGATCCTTAGTCTTTCGAGCGCCCTGCGACCGCGGGCCACCGCCGCCAAAAAACCCTCCACCTCCACCAAAGCCCCCACCGAAGAGCTGACTGAAAAGATCCTACGAGACCATGACGTGAGCATTCTTATGTTCAAGAATAGACCGTACCTGTGGATCCATCCCCCCCATGCCACCCTGTTCGGACAAACCAGCCTCCCCCCGCGTGTCATATATATTACGTTTCTCTGGGTCTGACAGGACTTCGTACGCATGTGTTACTTCCTTGAATAACTCGGGATCACCACCCTTGTCTGGATGCAATCTCAGAGCTCTGAAAAAGGTATAAAGCTTGGAGAAAGATATAAGACAAGAAAGTTGCACACTTTTTACGGTAAGCCTTTTTGAGATCCGAATCTGAAGCAGAAGGAGAAACCTCAAGGAGATCGTAAAATTTGCTGGGCAAAAAAAGTCAGAAAGATATATGAGAGAGTAGGAGATGGGAAAGTTACGATTCTCGAACCATGGAGTTGAGGATGGAGGGGGTAGTAAGTCAAACGGATTGAAGCTGTATTTGTTTAAAAGCCGGGCTGATAAAGAATTGATCGAACGTTGATCATTCTACACTGTTCTACAACTTTACAAATCAGGAAACCAGTGGCTACCAGTGGCTACCCTACGCTCACGTCTGGATACACATCGAATCGCCGCTGCGTAGTAACTGGAATTCCACTCCGAGCATCTTCCATCGTCTGCGGCGCTGCCAGGGTCCCGTTCTCGTCATTTTAACATCATAAAACTAGTTTGATATACATACCAATATGCGCATATGTTATTTCCTCTTTCTCACTTGCTTCACTAACAACCTTCCCCCTGATAAACGGAATGTAAATACGTCATGACCCCTGAATGTTTACTTACATTGGATCAACAACCATCGAGTGACCCCACTGTTAGGCCATCCTTAAATGCCGCATCTTCAAGAACTGGAATGCTTACAGCATGATACCCAGCATTCATATCACGAGCAGGGCTGCACATCGAAACATACACTTGGTTGTCCACGGCCCTGAAACACTGATCTGAGCCACTTTCATGAAATATTTCGTGGCTCATACCGCCCTCGCTGTAGTAACTCCCAGTGAAGGGGACCTGTCGTCATGTTGAACGCACCAGGGTAGACCAGAAGATGGCAACCTGTATCTCGCATCCACCCTCAAATTCCCAAGCCTGCGCAACAACATAGAACACACCGTGACGTGCGGATATCATGGCGAGCTCAGGAAACCGAATGTCATAACATATGCCCAGCCCAATGCGTGCGAATTCTTGGGAAACCACTCAATAGTTAGTTGCAAAGGAAAACATCGCTTGTCGCACCCGTGTCGAAGAAGTTCAAACTCTGCCCTCCCTTCAACGTCTCACTTTCCTAAACAACCTATCAATTCCACGAAAGGCTGATGTAGATTTAATCAACCTTGAATTTGATCTTTCCTGGGATATCTATGTCGAAGAGATGTACTTTGCGATGCAACGCAACCAGATCGCCTATTGGAGGTTAAAGCATACACCAACCACTGACCGTAACAAAGAAAAGCAAAACCTTTGGGATTATAGACAGTACATGTATTATAGACATTATTATCGACCATATCTCGTTCTGGGATGGAGCCTACCAAGACAAGTAGAGAACAGATCAAAACTGAGTACGGTATCTTTGAAATAGACGCATTACACACCCCCGATAAGCCAAATGCCAGTCTTTCTGGAGGCGGAAGCCAGCATCTTGACACTCTCGCTCTGGCTCTTTGAGGTATCATATGGTTGTCCTGCAGTAAATGCAATGTTTTCTGCGTAGATAGGGAAACTGGCATGGCCATAAGGTGAATTGAAACATTCCTAGTAGGCAGGTTGAGGCAGACAGTTGAAATAATGTTCCGAGGTTCAAACACACCGGAAGGACAATAAGATCAGGTCTGTTCCTGGCGGCTTTGAGAATCATTTCATGCGCATGCTTCAAGTTGGCGATCTTGTCCGGTCCAATGTGCCCAAGTTGGATGAGTGCCAGGGTGAAAGGCTTGAACACTGGGACGTTGGCGGTGACCCGGGAGGACATGATGATCATGTGTATTGAAATAACTTGTGCGTTGCAGAGTTTTCGGAAATTCTTGTCCCACGTGTTTTTGGTTGAAATCGAAAATTCTGAAAAAAAAACCCCAACATTGTTTTTCGTTCTACGCTTGTGTGAAATAGTGTTTTTCATTAGATGAAGGTCCGTATGTCACCTCCGAACCCGTTATTTAGCGTTGGGACCAAACCTTTCCCGTAAACTTCGAGGAATCAACACAAATTCGCCAAGTACTAAGCCCTGCCTTATTCATGGATGTGAAATCTCTGGACCTTCGCGACACGCGGCAGCTGCACAGGAATGGTGTCTCCCAAGTCACTGCATGGTACTATGTAGGAGGAGTGTTGTGTCGAAGATATTTCTGGTGTGCGGGTGGGGTAGTTGCTCACAAAGTGTGCATCCCCTACTCAGCATTCATTGCCCTTCAAACCTCTTTTCCTTACAATACCTGCAATTCTTAGGCTTATGGAATGCAATTGCGAACACGACACTTCTATCCATTGGGCCATGATGACGCGTGTTGTCATCTCGTTCAATGGACCTGTTCAGTTGCATTGCTTGCTACATTTCTCCTGTCTCCTGTCTTATCCTATGCAAATGTAAACTTGGATTGTACTAGAACCCACCACCCATGTACAGTTGAGGAAGACATAAGAATTTGTTGGTGGGGATGTGTCTCCAAGGTTGACACCAATAAGATCTAGAGTTTGCCTGCTGCCCGATGCCCCAACGGGATCTCTGTACTCTCAAACCTTTTGTTACCATCTAGTGGAACAAGCTGAGCATTGGGCTCCACTTTATACGTTCGCGGCATGTTCGCGAGCTTGCCCAGTGCCGTGGTTCACTTATCTCACACTGTAGACTTGTATTACTGGGAAAGCATATAATATCCATGTCTGCTATAAGTCTTCAAGAGGCCTCAGGAGCAGCCATACACGAGTAAAACCTCTGTGCCACACCATCTCACATTTTAAGATTTTTCTTGATTTATTTTATTTTTCAGATTTTACAGCGATCATCGTCGCGGATGGCCGTAGCATACATGTTGATGCCCGTGTATGTAGTACGGAAACCAGCTGTTCCTTAATGGGACCGCGCTGGCAATTATTCCTTCCTTCCTTCCTTCCATTCAACCAAAAACACGTGGGACAAGAATTTCCGAAAACCTGTACTATCACGTGTAGCGGCATTCAAAATGGTAGAGTGTTTCAAAATCACACTTCTCGCCAGCTTTTGCTCTCGGAGTTTTTGCAGACTACAGGGTACACTGTATGTGAATCCATATATGAACTCATTTAAAGGATGGGTGTTGTGGAAGCAAAGAGAGACATCGAATTAACAGATCAAAATGTTCACTTTCGACTTTATTCAGTTCTCTAGAAGGTAGAAATGACTCAAAAATCCTGTAAAGCTCGTGGTCTGTCATAGGTATCTAGTAGATCATATCCCGAGAATACTAGGGTTTCATAACGTGTAGGAGCTGCGTAAGTTCGCGTGACTACCGTTACGAAAAGTTTTTTAAACTCCCTGTTTTTGACACTTTTCGACTTGCTAGCACTAGCATTTCATCTTCCCTTTACTTTATCTTGTAGATTGATTTAATATATGTTAGTCAATGTGTATTTCAATTCCGAAGCAGAACCGTAGCCTCCTCGATTCCGAGGCAGTTTACAAAAAAATTTGAAACTCTTGACCCTTGTTAGTACATATCTTATCAATAATCTTGCTACTCTTCATAAGTATGCCCCTCATAGCAATCTATAATCCTGTCTGTGGTGACGGTACCGCCCAATTATTTTTTGAAGAGCAGGTCCTACCTCTACTTTCGAAATATGGCAAGACGATTGACAAGTTCGTTCCGACAATGTACAAGGGTCACGCAGGCCAGCTTGTCCTCGACTTTGTGGAAGAACAAGCTGAAGGAGTTCCAGGTGATATCACGGTCATCCTGGGCTCAGGAGATGGAACATTGCACGAGATCGTCAATCATCTATCCTCAGCAGTGGTTAAACGCCCCACGCCTTTCCCAAGGCTTCATTTTGTAATCGTACCTTGCGGCACTGCCAACGCACTTTTTTCCTCGTTATTTGTACTTCAAAGCGATGTCGGGACACCAACCAATGCAGCATATAGGTTGCAGTCCGTCAATTCGTACCTTCATTCATCTCGCATTGTACCTTTGACCCTTGCCATTGCGAGGCTGTCGTCTCATCCAAATACACATGAACGCCCTCAAGTGGCTATATCCACTGTTGTTATGTCCACCTCTTTGCATGCATGCATTCTTAATGATTCAGAGAGCCTCCGCAAGGAGATGCCTGGTACTGAAAGGTCAGACAAACTTCTTGTCCGTGGTGGTGAACGACTTTCTAACATTATATCCAGGTTCAAAGTTGCAGCTAGCAATAATAGTGCAAGATGGTATAGCAGCTCCGTAAAGCTTCTGCCTACATCTTCTGCCGGCACAGTCCAGATTTACAATCCTACTACCAACACATTCACCAACCATCCCGACTCCGACTCCGATGACCCCATCGTAGACCTAGATGGACCGTTTGTATATTTCCTGTCGACGGTAAACGTGGACCGCTTGGAATCTACTTTCCGGATTACGCCCCTGGTAAGAACTATTCCTCCCACAGAGACTTCCTGCGACCTCTTGATCCTTCGTCCTCTGAGAGACCCTTCTATCTCGCGGGATCATGCGCAAGGACGAGACGCATTTGTTCCCAAGCTTTGGAATGTCCTACAGAATGCGTACAAGGACGGACAGCATATCAACCTGCGGTATAATGATAGTGGCGATATCGTGTCCAGTGGTGATGGACCGACGGTTATGGAGTACTTTCGTTGTGGTGGATGGGAGTGGATCCCAGTAGGTCAATAATATCGGCTCGATCTCACCTACAAATCGTTTAATTTGCAGGATGACACCGACAAATACGCCCATCTATTATGTTCCGATGGTACCATCTTCAACATCGCAAAGGGAGGCAGAGTCATCTGCTCTGCTGCAATGCCTCAGATGGCCACAGGGTTTGTTGTGTATGGCTGAATTGAGTGAGCTTAGAGTATGGTGATTCAGTGAAAGTGGTATTATAGATGTAATCCTGATGCTTGTTGTCTAAATGCATGGATAGAAAATAGGAACTGAAATGGGCTCAAACGGCATCGTGATGTCCGAAAATCACAGCGCATACAGCTGCACGCGTGTGCACATAAACTTCCTCAACCGAAGCAGAGCAATCAATCTAGAAATGACAATCAGGGAAAGCCAAACTTCTAAGCAAGTAAAACCAACCTCGGCGACCTTTCCGAGGGCTTTGTAGTACTCAATAACTGGCATTGTATCAAGCTTATAAGTATCTAGGTCCAGAATTAGCACCTCAGCAAGACAAAAAGATATCCTCCTACTGAAACGCTTCTTGATACTCTCCCTATTATCGTCCTCCCGCCCACTAGTCCTTCCACGCTCTATAAGGCGACCAAGCATGATGTCCTCCGTTGTAGAGAAGAACAACACAACGGAAGACAAGCAAACCTAACTCTCACGTCAGCAGGGAAAAGGGAAAAAGAGATGGGACTAGCAGTTTCATCAAACTTGACGGCTTGGTCCATCTTACGAGGAAATCCATCGATCAAGAAACGACCACGTCCGTTTCTCCATCCGTCTCCTAACTTGTCTTCACTCATTGCAGCATTCATGGCGATTTCCAAGAGCTTGATAGTGACTTCCATAGGTACTATGGTTCCCTCTCGGATGCAAGTCTGAATGAGATCCCCATATTCCGAACCTTGACGATGTTGCTCGGCACGTAAAAGATCGCCAGCTTTGGGAAGAACTAATGTAAGTACGAAACACGTCAAAAACACCAGCGTACCAGAGAGATGGCAGAATTCAAACTCATTCACCAGTTGAGTACACTGGGTCCCCTTACCTGAGATGACGTAGCAGCTGGTGGATGTCAGAAAGTGCAATAGGTGACGCACCGGCTCCAGGACCACCAAGAACAAAGACAACTACGACGGAACTATTGTCAAAGACAGGCATACTACTTGTGACGGGGTGGAACTAGAGGGTGATCGAGGTGACGGGGCTGAAGAGAGGCTGGATGGGATTTCTCTCGCTGCTTGATGACAGCGAAGAACACTAGAAAGGATGAGAGAGACAAGCCTACCAACGCCCACGGATTTGGTGGGTTACGCATAAACAAGTTGATAACGTTTGTATGTAGTAACGTTTGTAACACGCAATGGACATTCGATACAACCATCCTACTCTTATTCATGTCCTCCGTGCTTGCCCCAACGACGACGCAACTGACCTTCTCGCAATAGGTGGCGAGCATTCGGTCGATGTCCTCCTCGTCGTCAGTCATATTCTTTTTTTTTCTTTCTTTCTCCTTGTACTTGCACTCACTCTAGCCATCTAGACTGACTCTACTTGCCGTTCTCTCGCCTCTTTCCATATTGGTTCCAGCATCACAGCCCTAGCATGGTCTTCCGTAGCTGTCTCCCCGACCTCCACTGATCAGTGGCTCCTAGAGTGAGATTCCATCATCACCAAATTCCTAGCTGACACTCCATAGGCTTACTGCCGCAAGTGCGGATTTTGGTCTCCATCTACTCACAAAGTCGCCTACTGTTCATGAACATGTTTTCTCATTTGGTGGAGGTTTGAGCGGCCATCATGGCAAAATCAACGACATGACGTTCTGTGGGGGTCGAGGTGAAGATAGCTCCCGCTACGTTGCGACGGTATCAGGTACCGTTCCATCCTTTTCTCCCCAGTGGTCTTGCCTAGTTTATCCTCAAGATGATAAAATGCTGATGGTATGGGACCTACGTCCCACTGTCAACATTTCGCCAAGTGCTCCGTCTCCCGCTCGGTCGCCTCTACTAAACGCTGCTTCTTCGCTAACGGATAGGCCACAGCCAACCGCATATGTTATTCCATTTCCCAACCCACTCGTCACTATCAATTCTCATCCTTCTACCAGTAAAGAATTCCTCGTCTCGGACTGTCGAGGCTCGATATTCTTAACGGATTGGCGTTCAGATCCAAAAGATATCACCCCAAGCAATTGGAGGCATTCAAGTATCCTCGAACTGGTTGAGCCATATGCCCTCTCTGACAACACTATGGGAGTGTCTACCCGATGGTCAGGGTCTGTTGCTTGGCGTAGAGACACCTCAGACATGTACGATATCCTTTCATGATCATTGGGTTCACTTCGTAAACCGGTCCTATAGAATTGGCGCTGTATACGGGTCCAGGTTTTCCGTGTGGAACACTTCGAATCTCCTTGGGGGTAAACCTTTGGCAGACGGTATCAGTTTTCCTGAAGGTGGGCACCGCTTTAGGTATGTCACTCCCATATTTTTTTCTTCTGTCTGTCGACTGATACATCACTCCCGCTTAGGTGGTGCCCTACTTATCCAGAATATTTTGCAATTTCTGCGCAATCACCTGAAAAGGGCGCTGTCGTTCATATTCACAATGCTAATTATTTACAAGCTCAACCAACCGTATTCAGTATTCATCCCCCACCACGTATCGTACGAGATTTTGATTTCCTGGCTCTGCGCGGAATCCCTCGCATTGCAGTAGCTGTTGGGCGAACATTAGTTGTATTCACTATAGGCGTAGACTCATGATCGCCAGCCAATAAAGATGACTTTAGTTTAGGACATCAGTGGCCTTGATAATACATACATCATACATATATCGGTTACACATGAAAATAAGATATTTCTTACAAGGAAAGTACTTTATCTGGTATGTGATACTTGAAAAAGGGTACAGAGATGCATGGATAGAAATAGGAGAAAGTGATGCAGCTACCATCCATAAAGGATCAATGTGCGTAATTGGGTATTTGTTGGCAGGAGATCGACCCCAGATGTTGCATGGAATGGGGCTGGTGCTGGTGAGGGGAATCCAAGTATTGCTGTATGCTTCGATTGTCATCTCCATTAGCTATGGTGTGTCCTTCGCCGTTTTCTCCAAACCCCAGTTCCAGAAACATATTCTTCCAGTAATGAGCATCAAGCTCGGATGCGTGGTGAGGTACTTGAGGAACATGACCATGATAACTGACCAGGCCGCCCACACTACCAGTGCCAGACCATCCTGTGGTGCTTCGGATTGGGGGTTCAGTAGAAAACTCGCTTTCCGGGGCAATCGGTTGTGGGTGTGCTGGAAGGTGCGGTGACGCAGGGAAATGAAATGATTGTTCATGTGGTTGCTGCGTTTGATGGGGATATGCCTGGCTCTGGGGCGGCATCGGTGCATGGGAACTAGGCAAACCTGTTTATAGACATGAATAATGAGATAGAATACCGTAATCGGAGATTTACTCTGGAGTCGGGGATCAATTGGCACGCCGGCGTCTTGTCGCTCCTTCTGGTCATTTCGCCGAGCTCTAAAGACGTCATTCGATACAAGGCTCCGGAGGAAGCGAGCATGGTAGGCGGCTGATGTGGACGGCGGACAGAGCTGGGAAGCCTCCTGATAGGCATCTGCTGTTTCAGATATCACAACATGAATGTCGTGTGCAGATTCTTTCAGCTGAGAGAAAGTATTCGAGCTGCGGAGAAGCTAAAGGTATAACTGAATTTTAATTGTCAGCGGAATAGCTGGAGACAGAAGTGACCTTGAGCAGAAATACAGCAGAATAGGCTGTCATAACGGTGATAGAATCCTGACCATATCGCTATTGGTAAAAAATGATTACGGGTCGAAAGCGGACGTCAAACACGAACTGGAACATACCAGCATACTCATCTTGGCGAAGTCCTGAGATACGATACGCAAGGAGTCTAGCGCACTTGTACTACAAGTTGTAAGAGCCTGCAAGCTAGGGCTTTGGCGACTTGACTAAGAAGAGCAGTCAATAGTAGCGCGCCAACATTAAATCAACTCAAAAAGGCGACTTACAGGTAACATGGCAGCTTGGATACCAAAGCTATTTAGAAATAGCCTAACGTGCAGGCGGAAGAAGGTCAAGAAGGACGAGTGAAACTTCTCCCCTCTAGCTGAACATACGGCATGCGTCAAGTAGCGAATATCGATAAGCGCAGGGGAAGGAAGATACCTCTGTCCATTTCATGCTGCCACGTATCAGCCCATTGGGTTAACTTCGCATTGCAATTACGAAGGACAGCCTCGTAATTAACGTCGTGATGAACACCAGGACTTGCACCCTTGGACGTACTAAAAACATCCGTTGTCTCAGCCTTGCAAGGTGTGAGCATAAGTATGAACAAGAAAAGAGTCGGGAGGACATACAGCAATCCTACGCAAGGATACGAAAGCAGCGACAATTACATCTTCAGGGCGGATACCACTGCCCCCTCTTTCGTGCCAAGTAGTGGAATTCCTGACGAGGTCGTCTTCAGGCAGCATCCAGTGACGACCGGTTTGTATGCTGAGGCTTCGGTCATGCACAAAGAGAACAAGGTAGGTGCGTTCCCGGTTGCGTCTTTCAAGCCTTTGGAACTCTGATTCGTTTGTCGATGGAACTGGTACGTATCTGTTCAAACCGAGCTCTACGGCCATGCGACAAGCCTGCGACGTGTTCGAGTGAGGACGGAATGAAACTTCAATGGACTCACATATCCTATGTAAGTCCAAGTGCGCTAAAGGATGTAAGAAAAGATCCCAAAGGATGTCAATTGCAATTGTCGTACATTATCATCAGGATCTTTCCAATAAGTCAGGCAAGCGAAGGCCTGCACAACTTCAACACGCTTCCAGGCTTCGGAAAAAGCCCGAACAGCAAAATCATTGGCAAGCTTTTGACATGGCTTGAAGATTTCAGGCTTGAAAAACTTGCATCCAGCCATAATGAGAGTAGTGAAAAGAAAGGGGCACTTTGATCTAACGTAAGTCACGGAATGTAAGGCAGGGTCAAACAGATTGATGAAGGGGTTCAGTCGCAGATAGATAAGATCGAACAGCATTTTCGCGCCTTCCTCACTGATAATGCCAGCAGTGATCGGGTCATTTAGGCCACTAGGAAGGGGCGCCAGGCGAATTTGTGGCGGGGTGTAAGATGTGCCACGGTTGGAAGGCCCACTAGCGGCAGGAGATTCTTCTGGATTCAAGATGGTTCTGAAAAATGAATTGCGTTGATTCTCTCTTCTAATTAGCTTTGCCGGGAAGAAAGATTCGTTATTGCGGTCTGCGTCGTCGCCGTCGTCATCCTCGTCATCCTCGTCTGTCATGTCAATGGAACGAGAAACGTGGGCAGGCGGTAAATACCCATTACCATTTTGGTAGCTGGGAAGGTTAAGAGGGGGTAGCTCGTTCGACGGGAAATGAGTGCTTGAACCACCGTAGCCATGGTCGGTCGGTCGGATGGTTGGGTAAAGGGAATCATGCGGAGGGCCTAACCGGGAGTCGGATGCGTGGTATGAGGTAGAATTATCCGTATTGTGGGATTTCATTTTTGCCGAGTTCAGCCCCTTTTCGAGACGACGAAGAACCTTGGATGCCTCAGATAATCTGTCCCAAGTCCATTAGAACGGGAAATATGTTGCGTAGATGAAAGAAGGTGTACTTGGATCCAGGCTTACGCCCCCGACGGTGTTTTTCAAAAACGCATCTAGGATAATTCTGAGATGAAAGGGTGGCGAGTTGTAAAGCAAAAAATAATCACTCGACGTTGGCGCGTTTGCAACGCTGACATTGCCTTTGTCCATCTTCAGCGCCTACGCATTTCATCTAAAAAAACAGGAAATAAGACGAAGGAAGCCAGGAACGAAAATAGATTACCTTGGCTGCACGACAGACAGTGCACGCACGGGCACCTCGTATGACGGGGGTTTTAGAGCTGTAATGCATAAGCAGAAAGAGGAGACTGAGCACAAAGCGACCAACGTGGTAGGTTTTGAATCTGGAAGCAGATCCATGGCGGTACTTAGTACTAGCCTGGTTGTACCAAGAAGTGTGGGAACAGTAACCAGCTAGTACAATGTAGACAAGCAATACGAAGAAAACGATAGAATCAGGGCTGATACAGGATAATACAGCGTGAGGAACGTTGCTGTCTGATGGTTGGTATCGGTACAAGTTTGTGGTCGGTTAGTGCAGGGCTGTCGGCAACTTGTTTGTATCTGGTTTGTCCGCTTACATCTTATGTACCCGTTTATTGCCGTGCCTATTGCCGTACATCTCCCCGGCCCATTATCATCCCAACCTCCGTCAATACACATCTTTCCATTATGTTGACAGTATGATTATCTCCGTGGACTTGCCTTCCACCTCTAACATACTATCGGCAAATTGGGCCCAAAGTAAACCAAGTCACCGCACTTTGCCGGCTTGTTTGCCGGCAAGTCGCCGGAGTCCATGATTGCCGACTTCGTCCATACCAGACAAGTACATAAGTACCATCGAGTCGTTTTTATTAGCTATCTAAGTGACAGTAACCGTCGCATCTAATTGCCATCCACCTGGAGCCACATCGACCAACATCTCTTCTCTTCTTCCGTCCCATCGAAAACCCAATTAACTCTCTTGATCTCTGAAATAGCCTCTGTTAATTGAGGCTCTTCGTAGTTATCCCGAAAGGCTGTGAACCCGACGTAGGGAACTAACTCTCTCTTGGGCTGTCCATGTCAGGTAAGGATTGGTCTTAATGCACTCAGGTAATTAAGAGCATACCTCTTCAGCGGCTGCGTTTGACGGAAGATTATACGCACGATACAAATTATTATGCCAAGCAAGCTCAATTGATCCCGTAAATAGGAAACATCTGAAGTTTCCGGTTAAAATAGGGCAATAACAATACACATAATGCATACCTTGTTGGAATGCCACGTTCTTCGGCAATGTCGATATAATATTTGCGAGTCACAGTATTGCGATTGGTATTGTCTGATTGAAGTTTCAGTATAGCAATGGAGAAACAACAGACCCTTACCGATCACACAACTTTGACCCTGTCGGAGAGCTTCACGTGCGGCCTTCACACACTTATCCCGAGTTTTCAAAGTGTCTTGGTTGATGTGAACGTAACCATTGGGCTTGAAGTAGCGACGGTAAAAGGTGGTCTTCCCCAAACAGGGATAACCAACAAAGAGAACAAGTTCCTGTCTAGGTGGAGATGGCAACACTGGTGAGGAGGTGGGTGTCACAAGTGGGACTTAATACCACATGTCAGTACCCCAAACAACAGATTTATGATAGGCGACTCACGGTCAGGAAGGGAAGAGACGTGAAATCCTGGCAACGAGAAGGACGTGTGTGTTGGAAGGTTAAGAAAATATTCCTACAATTACAAATCGATTGGAGAACATCGAAAAGGTAAACTATACATACTTCTGGTGTAAAGAAAGGTATTCCTACGTTGAGGGCCCATTTCCGGTCCGTGCTCGAAAAATCACTCTTGTGACCAGTGTATTGACGTCCAGCTGCATCTCCAACAAAAAAAGAGGCTGATTTATCTGAAGGCGTCTGAGTACTTGAAAATAATATGTGTCGCAGCAACCGACCAATAACCACGCTATCTTGACGAAATACATATTCTAGCTCGGACCACATGCCAGGCATAGGCTTTCTGTAGCGGTCTTTGGCTGTAGCGGCAAACAAACGGAAAGGAACATCATGCAGCTAGGGTGAATAGAAGATTAAGAATGTATCATCACTTCCAATAGAAAGCACCTACCGCAGCTGCTATGTTCGATATTTTCTGCTTCCATACTTTTAGCGTTGGAGGTTTCAGGGCCTGATTCGATACGATGACAATTGCATAGCTGAAATATGTTGTTGTTCAAACAGGATTTCACGAACATTCGACTAACCCTAACAAATGTAGATCTTTTAATTTGGCTGGAATGTTAGCTCCCCACCACTCCCAATGCGGAGGCGCTATCCCTTTCGTTTTTGGGAATTCTGATTTAATCAGCGTACCGTCCAAGTCAAATGCGGCGACTTTAGCGGAGCTTTTCGGCTTCAAATTGAGAGCATGCAGGCACGAGCGTGAAGGCCCAAGTGAATCCAACCATAGAAAGGATCCAGAACTTGGTGTATCGGCCAACTTTTGGAAGAAGGGATGAACTACAATGAGCCGTTGTTTTGAGTTAGGACTGAATTGGACTGGTTGCTAAAACAAACCTTTCGTCACTTTATGTGGAACAGACGCTTGTGCCAAGTCCACCATTGCAGCGGTGCGTTTGGCAGAAGGGCTCTGTGATGCCATGTGAGGTATGTAGTAGGAAAGCCCAAATTAACTTTGTTCTGACTAATATATATGTTTGTCGGACTTTTTCACCTTTCTTTTCTTTTCAAAACCATGACAGCTCCCAGAGTCTTATCCAGCGCGAAATTGTCTGCCGAAGATGCAAAGTCAGCATAAGTGTGCCGCGTAAACGAGTAGACGTTGACGTATGTTGTAGATGGATTACCCTGAACAAAATAACATACGTTGATGCACAAGGAAAGCAGGTTCATTGATAATTATTAATCGATTTCAAATTCGCTCAATCTATATTGCCCTAGCGTCTCTGGGAATGCGCAGAACGGAAAACTCGCAAGTCCTCTGGAGTTGATGGTACACGAATGCTCTAGGCTGCATAAAAATTGATTCAAACCCATTCCATTTTTCAGCTGTAGCTGTATTTGCTATATTGCGTTCCAAAACGAATGCTTTCCCCCTTTCAACCGTCGTCATTGAACAGTATCGCCCTCCTATCGATAAATTTGTGATTGGTATGTAGTGAATATCTTTCTACGTTATTTTTCAGTTTCATTCCTACATGTGTCACTAGAACTTCCAGCAGGTAAAATTTGAGAATGGCTCCTGCTCACTCACCATGACCACAATTTCTCTCCTGAAAGGCTTGGTCGATGATGGTGAAACTCCTGAAGAGGCCGCCATTCGGGAACTTGAAGAAGAGACTGGTTACAAAGCAGATCACGTTGTAGACGTTTCTCCTGTGATAGTGTCTGATCCAGGTGACTAGTGCAATATCTTTAATGTTTCGCCCCGTCTGACGTAGTTCGATAGGCATGACAAATGCAAACATGAAGCTCGTGGTTCTCAACGTCATTTTGCCCAATCAATTGGAAATACCTAGTCAACGGCTCGAAACTGGGGAGTTCATTGTCAGGAAAGTAGTCCAGCTGTCCAAACTGAACGATGAACTCAAAGGTATAGTACCTGTGTCTTGTTTTTTGTGTCTAATGGTCATTTGCATCTCTTGTAGATTACACAGCAAAGGTACTGTATGGCCGGAAGTTGCATATTTGTATTCGATTAGTATCGCTAATGCTGACTATTAGGGGTTCATCATTGACGCCCGTCTGTTTCATTTCGCATCTGGGTATGAAATGGCTTTCCGATTAAATGATGGTAGATCTGCGTGACACAAACTGTAATGTGAGGTGGTGATCATGAATACCATGGACAAGTTGCCAGTCTGCTACGCTACATTGCACTATATATTTCCATGATGTGCACGCGCCTAGTGGCGAGCTTTTTTAGCCTTGTCTATATGTGCCCTCAACTTCTGTTGTTTTTGCCTCAGCGAGCTCTTCTTCTTGCTGCTTACAGCACTACTGCCGATGATCATCATGAGAGGCTTATTTCTAGCCTTTTCGCGATTGGTGGAGCTGCTCGGTAACTCTTTGTTTATCTTGCCCTTATTCGATCGGAATTTCTCGCGGCCTTCACGTCCCTTTTGTATAGAAGCCATTCTCTCAGCGTAGTCGGATTTAGCCTTTTTTCGTGGCCCAAGAATGTCCAATTCTGAAATAAAAGAATTCTCCGCCTGGTGGTCAGCTTGGACCAACCTTTTATGTGCATCGAGAGCAATAAGTTTACGCTTCGCGCGGGATCCAGAACCATGCTCGATCGCCCTGCTGGATTCTTGAATACGCAGGTCATTAAGAAGGGCAAAATCGGCAGGGGTAAGAATCTAAAAGTTGCGACGTTAATAAGATAAAAATGAAATAATCTGAACGAACCTTCGTTGTTGCAAGCGTTGATACCCGAATCGAGCTGTCTCTAGGTTCATCTTCCACATCGCTGATACTAATGCATTCAGCGTCGTCATCGACGTCTATCCATGTCTCGCTTTCTGACCCATTTGATGATTCAGATTCAATGTCCCATCCATCCCATGCTGATTCGTCATTGCCTGTCGTACTCACAGCCCCGTCTGTTCCAAGTTTTCGCAGGTGATCTTCGAGCAGCTGAATGTCAAGAAGTAAGTAGGCACATAAACCGACGGCTAAAGACTCACAACAAGCCCTTCGATATCTACGGCAGCCTCTGTGCGATGACCGAATGGCAGAGCCTGGGCACCCTTCGCTAGTTTTATACTTGCATCTTTTCCCTGTCATGATATGAGAGAAAGATCCATTGCACCAGACGCAACACTCACTCTCTCACTTCTCTTCAGCATCTCAGGATTGACTTCCCGGTAGAGATGCAATAAACCTCGAGCAGCAGCAGTAACAGTTTTGTCACGACTCTTCCTGTATGCAACCAGATCTCCAAGCAAGTCCTCTTCCATAGACCATGGTTGTCGCCTGCAAATCTCTCGAATTGCGTTCAGGCCGGCTGCTATGACTTCACTACCAACACCGGGGTGAACAAATTCCTGCGCAAGTTTCCGAATGACCGGAGTAACGGCATCGGGAGGTGTAAGGTCGTGGACCGACTGTGCAAGTGCCGCAAGTATGGAGGGCACGCGAAGCTGTCGGTGAACAAGGTACTTGATGATGTACGTGTAAAATCCAAGAACACAGAGTTGATGTGCGCCCATGACACGCGATAGAAGTTGTATAAGAAGTATCTTGTGGTCCAGAAAGAAACGCCTGTCATTACGATTCAAAGCGTCGTACAATTTTTCCGCAAAAGTTTGTGGGTCATTGAGAAGCTGGACCGCAGGGAAGTTGGCTGTGTCCTCCGGTCGGCTATGATGTTTCTAATCGACGTAAGTGACAGAACAGATAGTTGTCGGCAGATCACCTTTTTCGCAATATTAAGTTTCTTTTGCATCTTTTTGTCGCCACCACGGGTTTTTTTGTTTATCTCTCGTCGATGATGAAGAGTCCGCACGTCAAGCTCCTGACAAATTTTAATTAACTGGATGGAGTTGTGAATGATCGGACACACCTCTTGCGCCTCCTCGTCATTGTCTTCTTCATCACTACCAAGGAAAAAATGAACTGATGCACTTTGCACTTTGGTTACAGGGTGGAAGACCCCGAGTGACAAGATGGAGACCGCTTTCGCATCTGTCCTACATTGAAGGGTAAATTAAAGGGCATGACGTAAAATGAATGTTGTAGACCATGTGCCTTTCCGCCACAGTTCCTTCGTGAGGATGACAGCCCACATAGCCTCTTCACCGTTGCGGGCGGTGCGATCGGATAGTGATCCATACGAAGTTCTGGATCCGGCTTTGTCGCCAACAATATCGCCTTCTATGCCTCGTTCAACCATACTAAATAACATAGCTTGAACAGCACGATTTAGTTTGTGGTTTTTGGCACGCATATTGGCAGTGCGTATGTCCAAAAGGATAGTTTTGCGTATGAAAGCGCGAAGAGTAGGTGAAGTGGTACGTGGAAGCAACGGGAAAAGACATTTCAGAAGGCTGCACAACTTGTCGTGAATGGGAGAACACATAAGAACAACAAAGAAAGCATACTCGACCGATGAGATGACATCCTTGTTTCGGAGCATGACTAAATTCTGAACGAGAGTTTTGCGAGTATCCAGGGACAAGGAGCTATAATTTCCGAGAAGAAGGGATGAAATATGTGAGGGAAACTGTGCGGTTTCTTTGGGATAGCATGTGGAGACCTGGGCGATGAAGGTGACGAGCTCTCTGAAATTTTGAGCATGTTCTTCAGGATGGATGTTGAATATTTGCCTGATGCTGTTGTAATGATTCCATTGTTGGAGAAACTCTTCCTTGTAGGCGACTGGATCGCGCTTGATGAGGTTTTGAAGTTGTGGAAGATTTGAAGAGAAGAGGATACCACGACGCATGATGGTAGGAAGAAAAGGGGGATACAACAAGTCCAAACCAAAACGATGTCACACACGAGTCCATTATCATGGATATTGTCTACGGTAGCATAGAATAATCATGACGAGGTCTGCATCATGGCGATGTCTGCTGAGATATCTCCGTGGCATCCCTTGGCGACGAAGATGATGATCTCGTTGGAAATCCTTCAACTCCCCGCCCAACCCCTGAACCTGATGCTTTCACCTTCCCCCTACTCCGCTGTGAAATTCCTCGCCCTCGTGTCCGCCCACTCACGTCTCGGGGTGGGGAACCGGGCTCTGCAACAGAGGAACCCTTCGCTCCGACAACATCGTGTACGCTTTCAGGTTTCTCAGCTCGGCGCTTCAGGTCATTGGTTGGCTTTCCAGAGTCCCACTCTCTGCTTTGAATTTTATCCATCTTTCGTTTTGCATTCTGCTCGCGCGTTCGATCGACATTTTCTTGCACTTTTCGAATTTGAGCAAGCTTGGCGCGTTCCGACTCTTGGGTGTTTCTAAAGGCAGCTTCGTCGGCTTGCACATCCTACACGTCGAGTATCGTCAAAGTGGATACTCTCTCCGATTGACAATGTATACCATTCTTCGCTGTTTGATTTTCTCATTTTGCTCCCGCATGCGTGCCATCCGTTCCACAAGTTCTTCTTCACTTAATTTATCCTTGAAGCAGGTATCTGAGTAATGGTTGGCTAAATGAAAGTTCCAACTTACTCGCTGGTTGCCCCCGGTCTTCACGCGTTCAGGGTTGACATAGGCTTTCTTTTTGTCCTTTACTTCGACATGATCTTCGGGAAAAGTTTGTGGTAATTCGGTATGCGAAGGCGCGACTGAACCCTCTTGCTGAATGGGTTGTTCTTGTATTTGGAGCTGGTCGAAATTAAGGCCAAGAGAATTCGGGGACGATGTGCTTGCCATGATTGGGAGGAGGAGTGTAACCCTAACCTAACTGAAAATAATTATATAATATGCGAGCAATTGTAAATAAATAACCATTTTGATGTTTCAAGTTCATCTCATTCCACTATGAGCCATGGCCGACGCCGCTCCATGAGGAGTAACGTTCGCAAATCCGCCGAACCTTCACCACTCTCAACACGCTCATCCACGCCAGTTGTGCTCGACCTGCACGACGCAGCCCCATCCCATTCTTCCCAAGATTCGTGTCCAGCTTGTACTGACCGCACTTCCGAAACCTTCAATGCTTTCGACAAGGAAAACTGGATAAGATGCGACATTTGCAAAGTTTGGTATCATTGGAGATGTGCAGGTGACGGTAGTGACGTCGAAGCACTTGATAAGTGGTCGGTCTGCCTTTTACTGGACCGCAATTAGTTTTGAGCCCGTGTGGTGTAATTAGGTTTTGCAAGTCCTGCCTGGAAGTGGATCCTACACGTGTGATCACATTCAAAGCGCCTGCTCGTAAATCAACTAGGAAGCGAACCCGCCGGGACTATGCAAATTTAAACTCTGGCCAGGGTTCAGATCCTAATCGATGGATGCGGATCCTGGAGGGAAAGACAATCAGAGATGACCCCTTCCAACGACTGAAAGGAAACGTCGTTGGTTTAGAGTGGTTGGTAGAGGACGAAGGTGCCATGAAAGAGCCTATTGTAATAGAAAGTCCCGACGGCCTGGGCATGAAGATGCCTCCAAATGATTTTACTGTCAACGATGTTGTCCAACTTATAGGGGATACCACGCCTGTTGAAGTGATAGGTTTGTCGTGTATTTGTTTCGGAGTCTTCCTGAACTGACAGTGAGCTGAGATGTTGCATCCCAGTCGACTTCGCCGGGGTGGACATTGGGAAAATGGTGCGATTACTTTAATCTTGAGCCTACTGCGCGCGACAAAATATGCAACGTAATATCCTTGGAGATTTCTGGTACCAAGTTGTCGGATATGATATTACCCCCTCGGCTGGTAAGAGAACTGGATTGGGTCGAGAATTACTGGCCGAGTACGAGGAAGGGGAAAGGCCACGTTTATCCGAAGGTTCAGCTGTACTGTCTAATGGGTGTCGCGTCAGCCTGGACGGTAGGCGATGCATCGTTGTATGAGTTACACTCTTATCTGGTGTTCTGCAGGACTGGCATATTGATTTTGCTGGCTCATCTGTTTACTATCATATTTTGAGTGGTTCTAAAGTTTGACCTTAACTACTCCTCCATTCTGCGCGCTCACGACAGTGACTCAGATCTTTTATTTCATCCGGCCAACGTCGGATAATCTAGCTGCATATGAGCGGTGGTCTGGTACAGAACTTCAAAACCACTCCTGGCTGGGTGATATGGTCGATGAGGTCTTCAAAGTCGAATTAACTCAAGGCAACACTATGATCATTCCTACAGGCTGGATACATGCAGTCGTAAGTCGCTAATATTTTTTACCTTGATAACGTATATCCTCACAGGTGAAGTAGCACACCCCAGTAGATACGCTGGTGTTTGGGGGAAACTTTTTGCATTCGTATAATATGGCGACGCGTGAGTTGGGCATTTTCCCATGTATTATATTTCTAATCTCGTTGAGCAGAACTTCGAGTTCGGGACATTGAAATCACAACAGAAGTTCCAAAGAAATTCAGATTTCCTTTGTTTACCAAGTGTGTGGTTTTATTGTAGCTGCGAGTTCCATCGTTAATCGCTTACCTTCAGGCTTTGCTGGTACGTAGGCGAGAAATTCTTGCGTGATCTCAGGTCATCTACTGGCGAGACGTTCCCAACTCGTATTTTGGTGTCGATGCTGGCCTTGGCTGAGTTCTTGGTTTCCGAGGCAAGGATTCTTGAACGTGGGAGCGAGCAAGCCAGGAAAGAAATTAAAGAACAAATTCCGTCCGAACGCATTAAGGATGCCCCTGCCATGGCAAGGGAGTTGAGGTGGCGATTGAAATCGGCGGCAGGATACTCCAGTGATGATGACCGACCGGCTGCCATTCGCAGAGGGAAGGAAGGCATGAATGGGAATAAGCGGAAACGTATCGATTCAGGCAGCTCAGAATTGGACTTGGGTCATTTTAGAAATTTCATGCCCAAGAGCTGGGATAGGGTGGTGGAAACGAGGACGGAGAAAGAAACGGTTAGGATGAGTGTGAAAGCACCAGGAGATGGGGATGATTGGACGGAGGCATGGAGTGGGTGGGACAAAGATGGAGATGAAGCAGATGGGGATGAAGGAGAAGTAAGGCGTCAGCGAGAGATCGTGGTGAAGGTGCGGAGAACGTTGAAAGGATTGGAGCGGCAGCGAATTGAACGAGTTGTAGAGGAATGGCTATGGGACGATTAGTTACTGTGGGAAAAATAAAATCGTTGCAACTTGTCACCATAACGCTATTTTTGAATGGCTGCTCGACGCCATGCCTTGCATCTCGTAGAGTCTATACCAGACGATAGGTTCCAGCAACCTCCACCTTGTGAGCCTCTATTCCCATCTCATGTCCAGCTCATATCGTTTAAATCCCTTCTTTACATCCAGTCATGACAATGACACAGCATAATAACCGTTCCGTCCCTTCATTACCGTCTGAACGTCCTCCCCAATATACAGACTCACCCACTCGATTGATCTCAACATCTCTATTTGACCCCACAGTTGCCCTCGACGAGTTCTCATCTTTACGCATCAGTAATCCAGCGTCAGAAGTATCGAGTAATGATGCTCACCTCATTTCTCGCACTGGTTCATCCATGTCGACGCGATCAACACAAAATACATCACATATTCCTCAGCCAAGGCACTCTGCAACTCTCCCACATGCTCATGTGCTCTATCCCATAGAAGACAGCTCGTATCCCGCAAACGTTCAAACTACTCAGCACAACTATGTTAATGACCCGGAGCATATGAGCATGTATTCTTATGAGGAGCCAACCAATGGATACGGTTCTCCAGACAGCTTGGGATTTAAATCTACTCAGAGCCAAAATTACTCACTGCCGTCTTGGCAAGCCCGTGATGATTACAATCCGCTCTACGCCGCTGCTTCAAACGTGCTAGGCATGGGCCCACCTCCAGCTCCTTTACCCTCAATACACCACACTAGCCAGACGTCCTTAAACTCAAGTCATTCGGATCAAGGCGTTGGTCAAACTTCATTGTTCTTATACCCTCAACAGAACCCTGATTCAGGGGAGTTTGAATCTCGACCATCTTTGCAGCGCACTGGAACATCAGCTTCCGTAAAGTTGACGTCACACAAGAGCAAGGCGGTGGATTTAAGCACGCCGCCTTACACCAAGGAATACATTGATCACTATCGCCAACGGATAAAGGCTGACCCCGACCCTGAGGCGCATTTTTTGTATGCGAAATATCTTATTGATGCCGCCAAGAAGATTAGGTCCACGGCCAAAGATCAGCGCGCTGCCAAGAAGTACAGTGAAATCCTCATTGGCGAATCGCTTAAGGTCGTTCGGCGTTTAGCTACGCAAGGGGAACCGTATGATGAAGCGCAGTTCTTCTTAGCAAATTGTTATGGGACGGGAGCCCTAGGTCTTCAGGTTGATCACGAGCGAGCATATCACCTTTATTTGCAAGCAGCTAAACAGAATCATGCTGCAGCGTCATATCGTGTTGCTGTATGTAATGAAATTGGTGCTGGAACGCGGCGAGAGCCTCCGAGAGCAGCTGCATTTTACAGAAAGGCCGCATCCTTGGGCGACACCCCTGCAATGTACAAGCTAGGAATGATCTTACTCAACGGTTTGCTTGGAGAGCCAAAAAATTCCCGGGAAGCAATTAACTGGTTGAAACGTGCTGCGGAACAGGCGGACGAGGAGAATCCACACGCTCTCCATGAACTTGGACTCCTACATGAGGTACCCAACTCAACATTTGTGCCGTATGATGCTCCACACGCCAAGGGTCTTTTTACGCAGGCGGCACAGCTTGGCTACACTCCATCACAATACAAACTTGGTCAATGTTACGAGTACGGTTCGTTGACTTGTCCCGTAGATCCCCGGAGATCTATAGCATGGTATACGAAAGCCGCGGAGAAAGGAGACTCGGAGGCAGAGCTTGCGTTGAGTGGTTGGTATTTGACAGGCAGTGAGGGAGTTTTGAAACAAAGTGACTCAGAGGCATATCTATGGGCGCGGCGCGCAGCAAATAAAGGCTTGAGTAATGCGGAATACGCTGTTGGATACTATGCAGAAGTCGGAATAGGCATCAAGCAGGATATCGAGTTTGCAAAGCGGTGGTATATGCGGGCTGCTGGTGTGTCTAACCCACAGCTATGACTGTTATTGCCACTAACCTGCTGATGGTGATAGCTCAAGGTAACAAAAGGGCAATGAGTCGTCTAACAGAAATGAAGCGTATGGGGAATAAACGTACGAATTTTGCACGTCCAACACGTCAGCAGGCCAAGGACGAGTGTGTGATCTGCTAGTAGCTCATTTGTCACGACATTTGTAGCAAAAATGCTTGTATTACTTTTATTACTTTATGACTAGCCAGCAAGTCCTTTTTGTCGCAGAGGCTATTTATATTAAGGTTCATCAAGTTGGGGTCTGATAAGCAAGATCAATTGTATGATGGCTGGCCCCATGTTTTAGCATACTTATGGACAATGTTCTTTCAGCTCAAAAACCACTTGCAGGACGCTGTTTGGTCTATGTAAAATTTATATTTGTCTTTCACTTA
Source organism: Tricholoma sp. MG77 (assembly GCA_003314665.1). Classification (NCBI taxonomy): domain Eukaryota; kingdom Fungi; phylum Basidiomycota; class Agaricomycetes; order Agaricales; family Tricholomataceae; genus Tricholoma; species Tricholoma sp. MG77. The sequence goes on along the minus strand of QMFE01012403.1, from coordinate 34,541 downwards.
TGTTTAGGTTTGTAGTAATGGCAAGTGACAGAAATAAGGTGTTTGCACTATGTACATAAGTTAGCTGAGATGTGAACGGTTTAATGCATAATATTATTTAATCTAGATATACATGGTCCCAAGCATTCAACACTTCAGTCTTCAAGTCATTGGGGCCTAAACTTGGACCTCTGGACACCTGGCATAGCAGCAAAAGCTGAGGTGTTCTGATAACTGTTACAAGGTCGTAGATCTGCAGCATTGGATAATGATGTATGCTTGACTGATCTTTAGATGGTATGAGTATCTTATATGAGATTGTTCAAAGTAATAAGCTTACCCAGTGCCAATCTTATGCTTGATGCAAAGAGTTAGAAACTCCACACCATAACGATCGAATATTTTTTCTACATGTCTTGTGACATTATCCTCTCCAACAATAACGTCTTGAATAACGACCTTCATGTTCTGCTTGAATGCAATATAATCTGTCGGCAAATAGATAGTAAGCACCTAGTATCAGTTATCAATAAATCTGTACCTTGGGGGCAAGTAGCACTCAAATATTGAAGTGTCACATCATCCAAAACATCTTCGGCAGCTACAATCTCCTCTCTAATCATAATCTATGTTGCTATGCAGATTAGCGACACATGAAGTTGGTGTAATCAACGCACCTGTTGACGAAGATCGCACATCTGCTTGTACAGACTGCTGGCGGCATCTATATTTGCCCGATACTCCTTTTCCCCATCTATCTCCTCGGCAACCTCCTGCCTATGCTCAGAGTGATTGGGCAATGTGAGGGTGAGGGACGAAGCTTTCTGTGGTAGGCTCCCCTCAACTTCCATAGGTTCAACTGCATTATCCGAATCATCAACAGAAGAATTTTCATCATACAACTCAACCACAGTTGGTGTTCCCTTCAATATGTGCTTCTGATTAGGGGCGCTCGGTTTCTTGGGCTTGCTTGATGTTTTATCGGGCTTAGGACGCCAATGTACCTCTATGCTATTCTTGTCCCGCAAAAACTCTTCTGCCCTGAAACCGGGCTAACATCGCTGCTATCAGCTGTCTCTCATCGTAGACAAGACGACTCACCACAACATAGTCATTGTGGAATCCAGACGTCTGCATGACAGATTTTTCAGACAGTATATCCATTAAACACAAACGGCGGAACATCTGTTCCAGCAATTCAGAGGGCATGTCTCGCGCGCTTCCATGAAATGGTAGCTTCTCATGTTGTTTAGTTTTGATGGTAGTAGTCTTCGATCCCTTGAGAATATCGCGACAATGGGCAAGGGTGACAGGCTCTGCTTTTGCTTGAAAACTCTGGACAAGTTCAACAGCAAAGCCTGCTTCCCGGGTTACATTCCGAGTCACCAGGGGTAATGGGTGTGCGCAATTGTCACATCCGCGTGCGCAATTCGTTTTATCGAACCTCTCGTCGAAGTAGTGTAGAAGCTGCACGCGCCTACATTCGGAGATATCCAAGCAATAACCCACAACTGCCCGTGCAGCTGCGGTCTGACGCTTTATGGAATCCGGATCGGGTGGTATATTATCTTTATCAGGCCGTTCAATCATCTTGCAGATCGACCTGTAGTCATTGTACAGATAATCTGAGATGCTCGATCAGTTCTCTATCACTGAAAGTGTGAATGTCAAACCGTACACAGGACACAGTCCGCTGCTTTGCCATCTCGTCCAGCCCTACCCGTCTCCTGATAGTACCTAGGTAATAATTGAATGTTCATTGGATTCAGGACATATTGAAAGAACATACCCATCCAATGACTTTGGTAGAGTATGATGTATTACGAAGCGAACTGACCATTATCAGTAAACCAAACCAGCCAGATTCATGGCGATCAATTTACCATCTGCTTTATCAATTCCCATCCCAAAGGCAATCTAAACAAGTGAGGTGAGCACATCTTATGGTGCGTGTGGCCACTGTACTTCACCGTAGCTACGATGATGTGGATTCTGCCACTTCGCCACTCATTAAGCGTCGCATCCTTATCAGTCGGTGTCATTCCTGCGTGAAAATGCCCAGCACTGAAACCCGCACTCTCAAGCTTCTTCGCGACCTTTTCGCATGTATCGCGACCTAAACAATAAATGATACCTGATTCCTTTGGATGTTTGGACGATATAAAGTCCATCATCGATTCCAACCATTTTTTCGGCTTTGGTTCGATTACGTATCGGAGGTTTGGGCGATTGAAAGATTGAGTGAAGAAGGTACAACCACGAATATTGAGGCGCGTTACGATATCATTAATGGTCAACTTCCGAGCAGTTGCGGTCAAAGCCATGATAGGAATATTGGGGTATCGCATGCGAAGGCTATCCAAATCTCGATACTAAAGATGTGAGCAACGCTCGGTGTCTTTTATTCAGATGAAGACTCACAGCGTCACGAAAATCCTGACCCCAGGTTGATATGCAATGAGCTTCGTCGACGACAAACCTAGCCAACTCTTTTTTTCTGTACAGCTCCGCCAGTATACCCCGCGCAGCGTTGCTCTCTCTTAATTTTTCTGGCGTGATGTACATGAGACTTGGTTTGGGCCCAGCACGCATACGATGCATGGCTTCGTCCCATGAAGCCTCAGAGTTCCACAAGAAAACATTGATGTTCTTTTCGGTTAATGCATGTACTTGGTCCTTCATAAGAGCCAGAAGTGGTGATACGACCACCGTTACTCCCTTTGTCTTCCCAGATTTGCAAACAGCGGGAAGCTGATAACACAAGCTTTTTCCTCCGCCAGTTGGCATAAGCACAAAAACATCTCGGCCTGCTAGTGTTTCTGTGATGGCTTCCAACTGATTGGGCCGAAAGTTGGTGAGGCCGAAAACGCTTTTAAGTTGTTGCACAATTTCCGAATAGTAAGGGCTGTCTTTAAGAGCATGATTAGGCGTAGCGAACGACGGAGCGGTGGCTGGGACCTGCGCAATGACTGCAGGAATATCCAGTTGTGGTTCATCTTCCATTGGCATGTCCTCCATGCCAAACCAGAGGTCTGTCTCGCTAGCTGGCATAGGATGATGGTCGTCACTGGGCGTCATTGGTGTGCGCTTGTCTGGAAGATCAGGACTGTTCAGGGAGAATTCTTCGGATTTCGTTGTGCTTGTAGTTAAGTTATTGTATCTGGAAGGCGGATCCGGACGGGGAGAAGCACTATTTCCAAGCGACGGATGCACAGAATGTATGGATATTTGTTTCCGGATGGGCACTAATGGTAGCTGTACGGTTGAGCGCGTTTGAGCGATATCATTTTCACGAAAAGCGAGTACTCTCTTGATAGATTCGATCCGGCTATTCAGAGTAGATCTGTATAATGACAATGTTCTATCACGGCGGAGAAGTGCAAAATGAAATCAAAAGATCGATACCTAAGTCGTTCAAGAACTACAATATCTGTTTTTTTCACTAAACTTCGATGGTGTGTGAGCTCCTGTTCTGTCATGATCCTAGAGAGGTCGTGGTTCTCCAAAAGAAGCGTTTTCAAATTCTCAGCGTCTTTCTGTGAGTGAAGTGTAAACACATTAGAGAACAAGATCGAAACCACAGTTACGTACTGAGAGCAAGTCGGAGTCAAGATCTGGTATAACGAGGCCTTCTGGACAAGGCCCAGAAGGAGAATAGAAAGGGAAGTCGCGATCCAACTTTGCCCATGGATTGTGCTCTGAGTCGAACTTGATTTTTCTGCACGCTTCATCATCACTGCGCTCAACAGGTTTTATATGAGAGGCATAAAAAGGTTGTTTAGCTTTGCCTTTGGAATCGGAATGTAATATGGGCTGAAAAAAATTCTCTTTATTAGCAAGACAGTCCCTTTTGAGACGCTTGGAGGACTGAGGGGAAGGGTCGGAGGTAAATGAGGGATCCGATGAAGTTCGTTTGATACTCTGAGGAGAAGAAGAATTTGAGTCGCTGGATATGGAGATAACTTCACGTGGTCGAGGGGTGGCATCAGGCAGTTTTTCGATTGTACCCAACTTTCCAAAACCTGGAGTAGAAAACGATGGTAAAGTGGCAGCAGGCTTGAACTTGAATGACTTTATATATGATATGAGAGAGAGTGAGAGATGTACAATATAAAATACCTTTGGCTTTTGAGAAGAAGGGAGAGGAGCTACGACAGATTTATTTTTGCGGAGAACGTCGTCCAAGTTGTTGCGCATGATAGTAGTGACTTGAAGACGTGACAAGTGACAGGTGACGAGTCGTGTTGAGATGCTGGTCACGTTATCGCGACTTGTTGAACTGTTACTACAACTAATAATACTAATAGTTTACTAGTAACAGGATGGCCAAAGGAATATTTCCTCAAATGTCAATTCCGGACATAACAAGTGCACTCGCTGGTTGGGGTCTTTCAGTCAGTCATGAGCAACTCGTTCGCCCATCCTCTGATTTCGTCGAAGCCGTGTATTGTGCATGTCTTCAACAGGTCACCGATATTGACCATGATTCTCTCCGTGATCCTGTTCAAAGCGCGCTGATTGCTTCAGCCATCGAGGACAAGGTTCGTCATTAACACAATCTTTATTTTTCATGTACTCATCACCTCGTAGGATCTATACACCTCTGCCCTGACTAATAATTTATTGCTTTACCATCTGTAAGCCTATCACCTCCCTGACGTCTTCGTTTGTTCAGTACTCTTCGCCAGTACACGATTCGCCAAGGCAGCCAGAGTCGAGGATTTCAATGCCAAAGATGTATTTAACCCCGACCGCGAACGTACACTCATTCTACTTTCCGCATTCATCAACTTTGTCAAATTCACAGAGCAGTACTGTAATGCCTTTGTCAAGGAATTGCGCACCCGCTCGGACGCCATCATCATTGAACGTGATCAAGTGTCTGATCAACTATCTGAAATTCGACACAGCATCGACGTCATGAAGTGCGCCTCCTTCTCAATTTAGCATGCTATGATAACATAGCTTTTAGGGCTAAAATAGCCGAAGACGAGCCTCGCTGTGAGCAGCTGCGGAATGAGAATAATGCTCTCCGCGCCAAAATGATAGCCACGAAAGAGCTACAAACAACTGCTGTCCAAGAGGTCGAAAAACTCAAAGCTGAGAAGAACGCTCTTGTCAAACGGAAGGTAAGATCCCTCTGCCATCCTCTTTCTTCCCCGATCACTCCATGGACTATCATTAGGAAGCTCTCAATGGCGAAATTGCCACCATCTCGGAAGCAATCACTCGTACAAGATCACGGATTGTTCAGTCACCAGACCGTATCAAACGCACCATCGCCACGATGAATTCTGTCGCTATTGAAGACAAAAAGACGGTAACCATTCACGAAGCCAAAGCTAGAGAACTCCAAGGGAAAATCAATGCATTGCTTGCTATTGAAAAAGTACCCTCACTTACCGTTTGAAATTCGTTGAAACTCATGTCTTCGATAGGATATTCGTGGTTGTGTTGAGCAGCTTCAGACAATCGAGAAGGAAGTTCGTACACTTCTTTCGGCACAAAAAGAGCTGGCCGATCTTCGGGACCTCCTCGATGATAAAGGCATTGAAAGAAATGAACTGAAGTTACGACAGGAGGTGGGTTGGCTTTCTGGCGATCAAGTAAAAGCTCAATTTTAGATAGCGAGTTGAAAAACAGCTTTCCAATGCTCAAGAAAAGCTTAAAAGGGCACATAGGCATGCGGAAGACAAGAAACTGGCGAATCAGCGAACGATCGAACGCCTACAACGGGAATATGACGAAATGTCACTTGAACGACGAGACAACGATCGCCAAGTGGAAGAACTCCGGACAGACGCAGATCAAATCGAGACAAAGGTGGCTTGTCATCTATTCGGTTATATATCTTGCTAAACCGGCCCAAGATGGCAGAACGTCTGAAAATAAGCGAAGGAGAACTCAACGAATTGCTCGCCGAATACTGGAAGCTCCGACACGAGACAGGTATCTTTGATTCCCAAAGTCCCACGAGATGGCTTTAACTTGTATTCGTAGATGTATATATGGAAACCCTGGCGAACAAACTAAATATGAGAGTTACTGTGGATCAATAGTTGTTGCCCTTTTATTGTACGATACAGTGCACCACCATCGTCGGGATCGGTGACATACTCAGCAAGGGACGTGATAACCGCCTACTTGCGTCTTCGTCGAGCGGTTGACCGGCACTTGTCAGAACAGTACCAACTTCCTTCCAGAACTTCCGTTAAGCCTAGACAATCAACGTGAAACTGCGTAGGGTATTCGTGCATCAGAGTAGAAAGTGGTGATCAAACAACCAACTCACCCATTCAGTCTCGCACTTTTTGTTGTCACAAGCAACCATCTAATAGAATATGTAAAATGGGTCGGGTACGCCCACGATATAGAATGAACTCACTTTTCCAGAAGATGCCCGCCTGCAATAGCAGAATAATTGCTCTGGAGAAGTCACGTCCGACGGGAATGACGTGATTAAAGATCGATCGCCCCTCTTCTTCAATCTACGGACTCCTAAAGTGAATCCGTCCAAGGTCGGGTCGCCATAGTCCGGAACTCCGCCAAATACGAGATCGTTGTCATCTTCATCCACAGAGCTCGATGAAGCGCGCGAAGGTGGACCTCGTCTGGGAACAACGACCTCGGGAAGGCTGGGTGCCAAATGACCAGGCCGCGCGCACAGAGAAATAGATTTCTCCTGCTCCATAATAGCTTGATCGAGGATTCGAACGTGCCGATCAACCTTGTCAATCAACAGAAATTCAGAACTCAATCGCCAACGAATCCTAAGATGGCTTACTGAATCAAACGCAGCCTGTACGAGATTGACCTTTTCCTCCGATGCCCGGAAAAGCTCATCGGCAAGCAGAGCTATGTGCGAGAGCATCGGATGAGTAGTTTCCCGGCATTCGACATGGTCTGAAGGGTCGGGTGTTTGCGTCGTGGTGGACGATGCGATTCCAAGTGTTCCCGACGTACTGTGCTCCACAGACACAGATTCTAAAAGCGATGGTCGCCCATTAGGTGAGGTTGACAAGGATGAGCGTGGTGTAGAGAATCCTTCTACCCCAATGCGGATATCCATGTTGGACAACACATCAGAGTTGCTGCTCACAGCCATGAGGGGAATGGATACGCGGCATTGATTAGCCATCTCTCGACGCTTTGAGATGTATCTCTGAAGAGTAGGAAGCAGTTGCTCGATATAGCCTAACACGTAGTGATATCATGAAATCGGAAAATACAATAAAATACTCACGATGAGCTTGTTGGTCGAGTTCCCTCACAAGTGCATAATGTCTGTGAAGGGTTAGTGGCATTTGATCGACAGCTAAAACCGAGGTCAAAAGTGAGAATAACTGAAGGGCAAGACATCGACATGCCTTCAAAGTGCTCTTCTCTAAAGGAATCCCAGACATCGCGTTCTTTGTCGGGGTCACTGACAGCTTGCCTATTCAGATGTTCAGTTGTAACTTTGTCCTCCTGACTACCTTCCGGGAAGGCTTGAGAACGTCTGCGTTTGCGAGGTGGCATTATTTAAAGGAATGGCCACCAAACATGTCACGGCAATTGTTATGTCACTATACTTCATACTTTTGTAACTACATATTAAACTAAGCTTAAAATTGATGGGCCACAATGCATTGAAGCAACATCAACCTGTAATTTCAAACAAACCAGTACACAAAAAAACAGGGTATTGTGCAAGTCATACTTGGTTCATAACAATTCAATGGTGTGAATGGTCCAAACACCAGGAGAGAATATTACCCAGACTTGTCAGTCACCCCATCATGATCTCCACCACCCTGTGCATCTCCACCATGACCCAAATCTGGCCCCCCTATGGACTTTGGATACATTGAAAAGACCATATAATTAGAAGAAGTCTGCCCATCATGCCGAGGTACCACATATGGATAGACTGGTGGTGATGTGAATGGCATAAAGGTAGGATAGTACTGCTGAGGCAAATAGCCATTGTGGTCACCTTCAGACCCCCCATGAGAAGGAGACTGCAGCGGTACAGCCTGTGGTACAGGGGCCAGGTAGGGAGGGTAGAAATGCCCATTTTCCCCAGGCTTGAGTAGGTGAGCCTGTGGGTACTGACCATAATAGCCAGACATGGGCACATAAGGACCCATTAATGGTGATCCCCCTATGGGTGAGGGAACACTGTTTGAGACAGGCACGCCCTGTTGTAGGGACACGTCAGGTTGTTCGACGCTGCTGCCTGCGCGATCTCAAAAAAGATTAGAATGGTCCATGGTGCTCCACCCGAAGAAACGGTTGAAGAGTAGACAACAAGACACACCTTTTCCATCGCGCTTCTTGTATGGACCCCTCTTAATCCCTTTTTTCCGTTCCTTCCTCTGTGAATCCACGCACTCCTCCGAGATGCCGTACTTGACACAACGGAGACAGGGTCTTGCATCATCACATTTCTTGCAGGCTTTCTGGCAGTTAGTGCATGCGTTCTTGACTTGCCTACGCTTAGAACGAAGAGGCTGAGCAGGCAGGAGGTGGGAAGGGAAAGGGTACATGTGCATCGAGTACCCTACGGGAGGTATAGTTACGGGGATTTGAACGGAATTGTTCGAATGAGAGTCAAGAGGATCGTCGCCATCGGGGCTCTTGTCATCAGTCGCCATGAGATGGGGAGAGAAAAGAAATCAAGATTTTTTGGAGGCAGAAGACAGGTGTATTGGTTTGAAATTGATTTAGGCGAGGCTCGGTAGCTGACACGAGGAGGCCTCAGCGTTGCGTGAAACGAATAACGAGACATGATAATGAATAATTACATGTTCACTCTGTGTGCAAAACGAGCCTCCAGAAATGGACCGTGAGGCCTTTACACGGCAGGCCTAGGCAAACGGCGAAGAAATGACGGCAAAGTGGCAACAACATGATCAGTAACAAGCATGACCGCGGGAAACCTCCATACAAATTCAAAAATCTATCTCTTTCAACCCCCGCGATCTTTCCTGCTTGCCCAAATGAGGTCCCGTACGCGTTGAGCTTGACGACACACAGGCATACATCTTTCAGGTATTATCTAAGCCCTCGTATGCAGTTTAGGAAAATCGGCAGCAGTTCGAAAAGTCATTGCAAGAATTTAATGTTGTCAATGTATCAGCACATCATGAAACTTTGCTACACGGAACTTGTGCTATATCTTTTGTGAGTGTACTTAGTACTAGGAGTTTCGATCTCATAGATGCTGATCCGGCTGCTTTGAACAAAGCTACTCTTATGCCTTTTCATGTTTTGTATTTTGTTTGGAAATGAATCGTACGACGGGGCAAACCATCTGACGGTTGGCATCTGTCAAAAGCAGTCCCGGATGGTCGTACACCATGGCATAGTACGCAACTGTCCAGACTTGCGTGCTTTTGTTAGTTTATTTATTAAGTAGCCACAATACAAACAAGAGTAAAGTGGGACATGAGGTTGGGCGAGTTGCTCCGCCGTCGTCGAGTTCACCCTTCGTGTTGACCTAGTCGTCGACACAGTCGTCGACCTCGTCGTCGACCCCGTCGCTCTGCTCACAGCTTTATCTCTATTTATCACCTCTTTGATGTCGGCACCCCAATCTCCACATATATCAATCACAAATACTCAACTTAGGAAGAAAGATCGTCCACCTGCTTTGGATATCCCACAGGACAATACACATGCTTCGTCTGACGGCGAAATACGTTACAACTTGCGTGTAGACACCAAGGTACACATATCTGGCCTCCTTTTTATCTTTCTCATCATTCACACCGACTACCAGCCAAGTCTTCACACCCACGAAGACTCTCAGATGGATCACGATCTTTCCGTCTCACGTTCTGCTTCTACTACCTCTTCTCTGGATCCTTACTACTTTGGAATCAGGTCTCCTTCTGATTCACCCGTACCTCCACTACCAACTTCCTACATTCTCCCTAGTTCAACTCCAGATCAACCACCAGTTCAGGATCCCGTCACCCCAGCAAGGGATCCAGCAACTATCGACAGACGGGGACTAGTGGGCGTTGGCGAACTTACGACGCCACGGTGGACACGCACAGAACACCACGATGACATGATAACTCCAGATGACGCAGAACAAAATGGAGAATTTGAAGTTATAGTGCCCGAAGTTACACCTGATGATGAACCTGATAGCCCATGGACAATCGAAGCAATAGATAGTGGAGGGTCTGACAGGGAAGAGGTAGGTTATCTGATTACAGCTTACTGTTGCTTTCCAAACACCTATTCTGTGTCCTTGTCAGGTGTTGGATGTTAAACTCGTCTCTCCTCCCCTCCGCACTCGGTCTTCAATCGCGGATGAAAGTGGAGGCGAAGAGATCTTGTATCCCCGTAATTTGAATGCGCCCATCCCTGACCTCCCGTTACCGTCAGATGTCTCTCGTCTTAATCAGCGTTTTTCGCTCGTTTCTCGTCCACCTCTCCCAGATTCAAGACCCTCAGGGTCCAATTCGCCATCTTCTCCTCCGAGTGCATTTGCCCAACCTTCTCGAAGAGCAAAAAAACGCACCTCTGATGAGTTTGAGATGGATCAATTCGGCGCCTTGGTGTCCAAACGCGTCGGACACGCCAAGGCCAGGGATGAGAAGGCCACTGTTCGCAAGCATCGCAGTCTTAACGTCAGCACGTCATCTGCTCCTCGCGATGGTAAAGGCAAAGACCGACGTAGAGAAAGTGCTGGGTTAACCATCAACAGCGACGTGAAAGTACCCGCAGCCTCGGCAAAGACTCCTGATAAGCATGTTCGACAAGTCTCCGCAGGACCCTTTACGGCAAACCTTCCTGATGGTCATCAGCGTCGAGTTCAACCTACCCATTTCTCTCATCTACCGCCGTCCCCTTCATCGACATCTATTCAGCTGTTGTTGCGGCACACGGCAAGTTCTGGTAACTCGCACTCCCCATCTCTTATTCCCGGAACCAAGGATAATACGCAGACTCAGCCTTCTTCTAATGTGGCCCATTCTTTGCTCCGCGGGACTCAGGAGGGTTGGTCAGGACTCGGTGATGAAGCCACTGCGGAGGCCTTGCGAAAGCTGGATGGGCTTAGTGGTAAAAGCGCAAGGGCTCGGTCAAGTGTGGCCAGCTTTGGAAGAGCTTCAAGTTCCAGCCGTCCTGGGACCCCAGCGGGGAAATCTGTACAATGGGAAGGCGTCAGCATGAGCGACTCTGGGAAGGCCAAGAGAGGTAGCGGCAATGTCAAAGATAGCGGATCCAACGTGAAAGATAGAGAGCAGCGACAACCCCCAAATCTCGGGCAGGAGGGTCCGGTCGATGGTAGTGATGCAATGTTCGGAAATGCGATTAGCAGTGATGAACAATTGTGGAACGCTTCAGCCACGGAGAAGACTCCGAAGAAGGGTGGTGCTGCTAGTGCTCGTTCAAGCTTTACGCCTAAGCGTGGTTCGACGTCTTCAACTACATATACGAGCACACCAAGTTCGCGAGACTCCGCCTCAATGTCCGCCACGACAAGTATGACCTCTGTATCCGTAGTTTCTGGTCGACACTCGACCGGTAAAACGAGAAGGAATAGTGCTGGTAGTGACGTCTCCAGCATTCATTCCAGTGATGCAGCGTCACTCAAAGATCGTGTGGCATCCATAGCTACCAATGGAGACGTTCCGGACGACGCGCTGGTGCCCCCCGTGCCACCATTGCCGAAAGATCTCTCGACCTACCCACCCCCTCCGACTTCCGTGGGTCCTTCAAGAAGTCCTGCGGAAACCCGCAATAGTCAAGACAATAGCTTAGATCGCACTGAGATTCCATCTGCCTCAACAACCAGTCAACGAAACATACCAGACTCTTCTAGTGCACAATCTGGATCGGAGTCTACCTCAGCCGTCCTGAGAACACCGTCGAAAAAGTGGAGTTTCTCCAGCGCCCTTAATCTCAAGCTTTCCAGTTCTCCCTCGTCGTCGGGTCAGAAGTCGGGCTTTCCGCTCAGTCCTCGTTCGATGACCTTTGGACAACAATTGCGCAAGTCAGCCTCCAAAGACCATGGGATGTCGGTTCCATCCAGCGGTTCGAAGAGCCCATGGCAGCCAGAGCACCCGGATGCGATGTTATCTGCGGCATCGCTAGTTTCTTTGTCGTCTGCTGGCTCGATTCGAACTCCAGCAGTGGCCCCAGCTCCGTCCAAAACTCCTGACCGCGGCGCTGTCCCGAGTCGCAGCGATACCAGATCTAGTGCTAGTACTAGTCACACTACTTCCGCCCTCTCGGCGCCTCAACAAGGACCACTTAGTCCAACAGCTCCAGCCAGCCGTGGCCAATCGAAGCGCCTCACCCCTTCATCGATTCCCTTCTTTCGTCGCTCGTCATCGCAGTCAATGCACTTACCATCGTTAAATTCTATAGCCACATCCTCATCCCCTACGCTTTCTTCGGGTAATTTATCGTCCACGCAGACGCCTCTGAAGCCTGCTACTCCTTACAATCCCTCCTCAACTACTGTTTCCGGTTCAGCCCACAAGAAATCATCTGTCTTGAGCTTGGGCCTTCCTTCCCTACTCAAAGGTTCTAGTTCCAGAAGAAGCCTCAATGCTGATGCCAAAGATGCAGCGAAGGAAGTTCAAAAAGCCAAAGATGCGGCTGAGAAGGAAAAGGCCAGAGCTGACAGAGCAGAGAAAGAAAAACAGAAAAAGGATGAAAAGGAGCGAAGTGAGAGTAGAATTTCAGTCCTAATGGGCGGTCGCAAGCGTGGCAAGGTATACGGCTCCCTTCTCCTGTCGTCCATGGACTGATCCGTGTTTCTTCAGACACTGTCCTCGACAGATCCTCGAAAACCAAAGTCACCAGTCAATCTGCCTCCGATGCAGATGTCTGCCTTGGAGCCTGCTACTGCACAGCGTGTTGCACGATTAAAGACCTCTTCATCCACCTCTTCATCCGGAGCTCCCTCGATTTCGCGAACAGCTTCGTCAAGCTCGAGACTTACATCACAGACCGTCAGTTCTATGCAAAAGCAATCTGACTCCTCCCTTCGTGCTCGTAACCTATTACCCACAATCGCTGGATCGCCATCCGTTGGCATCAATGGAACGAACGGCTCACAGGTCTTAAAAGAGCCGAAAGAACCTCCATCGTCACTGATGAATTCTTTTACGTCGCAGTCAAAAGAAACCCCAACCAAAATTCCTCGTATAGCTAGTCGAACTTCAACAGCAGCATCTCCTCCGTTGAAAATGTCAGGATCTACTGTAGGTACTCGTCGCACTAGCGTTCATGTCGGGGGGCTGGCAACATCATCTGCAAATCCTTCGCCGACCGGATTGTCTACGAATGAATTTGGAGTGATGGGGGATGGCGACCCTTCGGCGGGGAAAGCTGTTCCTGTAAGACAAACATCCATCCGCAGTTCTCCTTCCACATCGACATCACGTGTCCTTCGTCAAGCATCCACAACAACGTCTAGCTCAGGCAGCATTCTGCACCGCAAAGGAAACCGAGATTCTGTCTCCTTCACTGGACTTCGCAAGGCATCCGGGAGTTCGGTGGTGTCTATATCTACTCCATCGGCCGCTAACGAGTCCTCCCACCACCGATTTTCTGCTCTTTCTCCTTCCAGAGGGCTTAAATTACTGACTCCGAAGATCTCCTTGCCCAGCGCCCGCTCATCCAACTCTCAAAATATCAATCAATCTATGGGTTCCCCATCGTCAAGCCGTCAATCTCTTTCTACGCCCTCCCCGGCACCCAGCTCTGTTGATGAGGAAGAACTCCTTGGGGATGAAGAAATGCTTCTCTACATACGACGGCAACAAGCGAAAAAGATGGCAGCCGGGGCAACTCAAGAGGAGTTAGATGAACTCCTCCGCTTCCCAGAATCTTTCGCTCCTGGAAGTCCATCCACACCCTCAGGTCTGTGCTCACTTGTTCTTTTCCACAGTCGCCTTATCAAATGATTCCATAGCTATCCTGAAGAATCTTTCTGAACATCTTTCAGAATACGAGCGCAGCGAAATCTCAGACTACCCGATGGTTTACTGGTATGGGGCCAAAAGCAAGAAAAAAGCAGCCGTTCTCGACATTTCAACCAACAACTATGGCTACGATGATGATCGCGGTGACTATCTTGTTGTCAATAAAGATCACCTTGCATATCGTTATGAAGTCATCGATACTCTTGGCAAAGGGTCTTTTGGTCAAGTGTTGCACTGTCGCGATCACCGTACGGGAGAATCTATGGCCATCAAGATTATACGCAACGCAAAGCGTTTTCACCGCCAAGCGTTAGTTGAGATCAAGATCCTTGATAACTTGCGAAAATGGGTATGTTTCATATCTCCCCCAGCTAATCACTGCTCACCAATCGCGAAGGATGCGGACGAGAAACATCACGTTATCAAGATGAATGAACACTTTTATTTTCGTAATCATCTATGCATTGCGATGGAGCTGCTCAGCATCAATCTCTATGAACTAATTAAAGCCAATGGTTTCGTGGGCTTCACGACAGCCCTAATCCGCCGCTTTACTAACCAGATGCTTTTGTCGCTTTCTTTAATGCGCCATCATCGCATTGTCCATTGTGATCTCAAACCAGAGGTCAGCGGCTGCATGTTATGATCTTGGAAATTTTTACTCAGTAATGTGTAGAACGTCCTCCTGCGTCATCCGGCGAAAAGCGCTATCAAGGTCATCGACTTTGGAAGTAGCTGTTTTGAACATGAGAAAAGTTCGTACGCATGCTACGTGATGGCGTGCTCACCACTGACAGCTTTTGACCAGTTTATACCTACATCCAAAGTCGATTTTATCGCTCACCGGAGGTCATACTTGGCATGAATTATAATATGGCCATCGATATGTGGAGCTTGGGCTGTATCTTGGCTGAGCTGTACACAGGCTTTCCGATTTTCCCAGGCGAGAATGAACAGGAGCAATTGTCATGCATCATGGAGGTTCTTGGAATACCTGACAAAGAGTTCGTCAATCGTAGTTCCCGCAAAAAGTTGTTCTTTGGTATGGCACCTATATTTTTTACCGCCAGCCTGCACTTCACTTACGTTCAAACTTAGACCCAAATGGTGCACCCCGTGCCGTCATCAATTCTAAGGGCCGCCGGCGTAGGCCTGGTGCGAAAACACTTGCACAAGTTCTGCGATGCAACGATGAGGAGTTCGTGGATTTCGTCTCGAAGTGTCTTGTCTGGGATCCTGAGAGACGGATAAAGCCTCAAGCCGCCGTGCGTCATCCCTTCGTCATCGCTGGACGGAGGCAGAAATTACCGAGTTCATCGGCGAAGACCACACCGTCAAGCTTAAGCGGAAGTCGAAGCAAACAACTGAATGAAACTCCCAAAAAGTCGTTGATTAGCGCCCCGACTCCGCTCACCGCTCGTTCTTCTCGAATGGCCACAGCTGGTGGGCCTACAACGCCAAGTAATGCCCACGCATCTGCCATTGGATCCTCGTCGAGGTCATATCGCATGTCACAATCGCAGGGATTGTCGTCGTACTCAAGCCGGACACTGAATGGATTTGCTGTACGTCACGACTAAGCAGCACTTCGTATTCCAACAGACTGCTTAGGCAGCGACTCTTAAATAACCTGAACTTATTTTAGCGCAATCCGTCATTCTTATCATTGTTGTCATTGGAACTCATAAGTCCGTGTTTAGATCAGGTACTACTTATCGTCAGGCTACCATTCATACCCTGCCATGTATTCATTCCCATTATTTCTGTCTTTGCTGTCGCACTCCCATAATTCACTGCAAGCTCGCAATACAATCTGCATTTTTCAAATAAAATAATGACAACCGTCTGTTACTCAAATTGCTGAATCTCCTGCCTCATCTAAGCAACGGAGTTTCAGAAAAACATCAGTGCCTGTTATCCTTGTTAATATGTAAAAGTGATATCAAGGCAAGCGCTAGCTTCTCACCCCATCCTTCAAGTGACATCAGCTCAAGGGATCCTCCAAAGTATCTATCAAAAGCTATCATCGAGTGGGTAAGTAAACGCCATCTGTACTCACCTGGCATAAAGTCTGCTCATGGGTAGACCATAACCAAGACCGGCGATAGTGCCGATTCCAGTTTGCAAACCTTTCCCAGTTATTTCTCCAAAGAGATTCGCTTGGCCCGAACCCCCGCTTCCGAGGGATGCGCTTCCACCAATATGTTGTGCAGCGTATGGGCCGCCACCCCCTTCATCATGGAGCTCATCTTTATTTGTGCCTCCTCCTGCAGTAGTGAAGGCGTAGGAGAATATTCGTGCCATATTCGCCAGAGATACGCCGCCTCCCTGATCTCGTATCCGGATCGAAAAATATGTTGACTGAGATTCCATGTCACGCGATTGCGAAGGGGGGGACAGAGTTACGATTACTGGGGGAAGAGAATATGGGGTGGAATGCGAACGATGTCGGAGGTGATGTTCGACAGTAGCCCGAAAGGCATTTTTGAGAATTTCTGTTATTATATACTCGAGATGAACTGGCACATAACTGTTGAGATATAAAACAGATCAATGGGACCGAACAGCATGAGAAACGAAGGTAAGAAACATACGGAAAAGTAGCATCACTGTGCCCATCGATAACAATCAGTGGCCTTACACCAAGTGTCGCCTCACAAAGCTCTGACACGAATGAACCACACATGTCGATCATAGCTTTCGGCGAACATCGCATATTGACCACACCAACGTGATGGGGGTCGTTGTTAGGATTGCTCAGTGCTTGCGAAAGCGCTATGTGCTGCTCCGCAATTAATCGCACAGAAATACGATTTCTTATAGCGCCATCCAAGAAATTACTGATTTGTGATGAAGACATGTACCGCGAACATTCCTGGAAACTTGTTTTGTACGCTATCAGCCAGCGGCGATATCATAGTCTTCTCATGCGTACCCTTTGGCCATGGTTGGTATGTCATTGGCATGACTCTGCACCAAGTTCTCCAACTGCTCCGCGAACCTTGCATTCTCGACAAGGTCAGTGACAGCAGGATATGTAGCGAGCCACCGAAAGCTTTTCCTGTATGCGCTAAGTGTATTCGCCACGTAAGGATTGGTCCCCACTATAAAAGGTAGAGCCTCTAGAGAACGCACACGCGTTGCGAGTCTGCGAGGAATTTCGGACAGAACATAGCTGACCGAGGCGAGAATGGATTCAGGTGTGAGGGGACGGCCGAACGATAGTAATGCTGACAGGTTCAACTGTCGGGCGGGTGTAATAGAGGTATATTTGGACAGAAGTTGGGCAACTTCAGGGGTTGTGGGTTGTGGAGCACGGCGATGATAGGACTGAGATCGACGTGAGGGCGTTGTCAACCATCTCGACTTGGCCAGCGTTCTCCAGTGCATTACGGTAGGCCACGCTTTGCATGCTTTCATACTACTAGGTTGAAGTAAAACATGATGGTACAATAACAAGCTCGTTTCGCGGCACTGGCGTCGAATTAATCACTCGGAATACAAAATATGCCTACTACTAGAGTTCTAATTGTATACTTGATATAATGGTCTGTAAACGAGTAAACTTAGTGTTTGAATATGTAACCGAAACAAAAGGTACAAACGTGCTAGAAAACTTGGTGCCTTGTCGCACGACCTTCTCGACCGCGTCTAAAAAATCGCGTTCTGACGCCACTTTTCGCCTTGCGCGGATTGCAAACATACCCGCCTATTCCGATAAACATAAGTAAGTTAAACAACAACAAGGATATACTAACTTCCGTGGCAACAGATCGCAGTTCTGCCCCGGTTGTGTTTGGACATAATCGAGCAATCAGATCAAACCGGATGTCCCGCTCCACGCTCATGCTGCCGCCGCCCCCCAAAAAAACGGTTAACGAAACGGAAAGATGGCCCAAATTCGAATGACCATACCTTCGTGCGTGAATACGTAGTATATGTGCCCGACCTTCATTATCGGGCAACGAAAACTCCACACGCCGATCTAGCCTTCCAGGACGTAACAGGGCAGGGTCAAGTGTATCTGGTCTGAGGATGATATGATGTCATGAGAATGGCACGCATTATCAAGGAAATTACAGCACCGATTTGTAGCCATCAAGACCTTAATATTCCCTCGAGGGTCGAAGCCGTCTAGTTGATTGATCAATTCCAACATTGTCCTCTGCACCTCATTATCACCCCCTGCACCGTCATCAAACCGCGCGCCGCCGATAGCGTCAACTTCATCGAAAAAAATGATACACGCCTTCTTGCTCCGCGCCATTTCAAACAACTCTCGGACCATACGCGCCCCCTCACCAACATATTTTTGCACGAGTTCCGAGCCGATGACGCGAATAAAGGTAGCATCCGTACGATTAGCGACCGCGCGAGCACATAGGGTCTTGCCGGTGCCTGGAGGACCAAAGAGAAGGATGCCTTTTGGGGGATCAATTCCTAAGTTGACGAAACGTTCAGGCTGATAGGCTTGAGTATGAGCTCACATCAATGTCATGATTGAATATATGGCATACCGAAAGCAAAGGTGTCTCGACAACTTCTCGAAGTTTTTCAATCTGCTCCTTGCATCCCCCAATATCCGAATACGTAACATCTGGCTTTTCCTCAACTTGCATCATGGTAACAGACGCATCGATTTTGGGCGGTAGAGGTATTTGAATTTGATACTTGGTCCGGTCCACCCTAGGCATTTTTAAAGGACGGGTTTAAGTTGCATATCAGGGTCACTCACCCCACGCGCATTCCCTCTTCAATGTCAGTAGCAGCCACACGGTCGCCAAGACCAACCACAAACTTTGCAATCTGCTTGATGTTTATGACATATTTGTCCTGTTCATCCGCCCCTTTCTGGCCCTGGGTCGCACCGGCAGGATTCACGGCCTTGGCGGCCTCGGCAAGTTTAGGATCCACGGGGATGATCTTTGTACACCGGGCAACTTGAAGAGGATGCTCTTCGCTCATTCGCTGACGGTCAGCCGCGAGGTCCCAAAGATTGGGGGATGCAAGACCAGTGTCAGACTCCTTGACGCCTGGAACGGGTTGAGCAGACATCCACAGCAGTGCTAGTTAGACTGACCGAGTTTCTCGTTTATGCGCTTCTGAATTTCCTTTATATCAACGTCGACGCTCTTTAGTTTTGCTGCATAAGGCCCTTGACCCTGATTTATGACAAGCTATGAGCATCACGGTGCTTGGACATGAAATGAGGATGTACATAAGTTTTAAGGATTTGAATGTCACTGTCATCGAGGGCTAACGCAACAGTTTTAATCTCAAGTAAACTATTAAGTAAATGAAAACGTACCAACAATCTTCTCCTCTTTCTGCGTCTCCGGTTTCTTGTCGTCTGTACAAACAGTAAGTGAGAGAACTATGATATTACCAGAGACGCACATTTCTCCCAGTCGCTGTGTAAAGAGACGTAAAATACAAAAATGAATCTGTAGCTGGAAAGAACTTACGGTTTGGGGGACATTGTTAACGTTGGAGGCAGTTTAAAGTGAGTCTCGTACGAGGACGCGTCCCCTGATCACGTGATCAATCAATTACATAATTGATCGTATCTTGTCTCCTGCTTTCCTATACACAAGTACCATGGCTGGCGCGCTGCAGAATGCACGAAGTCATCTTCCCAAGGTTCGAGATGAGGATCGTGAAAGTCGATTTGGCCAGGTTTTTGGTGTCTCAGGCCCTGTCGTAATCGCAGAGAACATGATCGGGGCTGCAATGTATGAGCTTGTTCGCGTTGGTCATGACGAACTGGTGGGTGGTACGTTGTCCTCACCATTAATGTCTGTATATCACAAAACAATTATGATGTTATATTAGAGGTTATTCGAATCGAAGCCGACAAAGCAACCATTCAAGTTTATGAAGAGACCTCGGGGGTGACTGTTGGTGATCCTGTCTTGCGGACAGGTAAACCTCTTAGTGTTGAACTGGGACCAGGTCTGTTTTTTGTTTTGATTTTCACATTTACTGCCATTCTTGAATATTTTGGCTCAGGTTTGATGGGTAATATTGTTGACGGTATTCAGCGCCCTCTCCGAGTCTGTTTTATACATGCTTTGCTAGCCCATCCATCTCACCAACACTATACTTTAGTCAATCCAGGAGCTCTCCAAGTCCATATATATACCTCGCGGAATTAACACTGACGCACTAGACCGAACTTTGCAATGGGATTTTAAACCGTCTGCGTTCAAAGTATACATTTCACTTTCTCTATTATCTACACCAAGATAAAATTGCCTCTTTTGTAGGTTGGGGACAACATATCTGGAGGAGACATATTTGGCAGCGTCTATGAAAACTCGCTTATCGATAACCATAAAATCATGCTATCCCCTCGAGCACTGGGCACAATTACGCATATCGCCGAGAAAGGGAGCTATGCTGTAGATGTGGGCTCGCATCTTTCTTCATTATCTTCCGCGTCATTCAGCATTCTGATCAGGATATTGTCCTCGAAACCGAGTTTGAGGGCAAGACCACAAAGCATACTATGATGCAACTGTGGCCCGTTCGCGCACCTCGGCCCGTCGCGGAAAAGCAAACTGCAGATCACCCTCTTTTAACTGGTCAACGTATTCTGGATGCATTGTTTCCGTGAGTTATAGGTGCTTTCGATCTTAAGACTCTGACTTGAGTTTCGTCCTTGGAGTTGTGTTCAAGGAGGTACAACCGCCATCCCTGGAGCTTTTGGTTGCGGAAAGACTGTAATCTCGCAAGCCTTGTCCAAATACTCGAACAGCGATATCATCGTGTACGTCGGTTGCGGAGAGCGCGGCAACGAGGTGTGTTGCCAAGGAACATTGTTGCATGCGTTAGTTTATTTGCTTCTTTGCAGATGGCAGAAGTGTTGATGGAGGTTTGTATCCAATATATTGGATACATCAATGGTACTTATATGCATCCAGTTCCCCGAACTAACGATGGACATCGGCGACCGCCAGGAACCTATAATGAAACGCATTGCGCTTGTGGCCAACACATCCAATATGCCTGTCGCAGCCCGTGAAGCATCGATTTACACGGGAATTACTTTATCTGAGTATTTCCGTGACCAAGGCTCCAATGTTGCCATGATGGCAGACTCCACTTCCCGCTGGGCTGAGGCACTTCGTGAAATTTCTGGCCGCTTAGCAGAAATGCCGGCTGACTCTGGCTATCCTGCGTATCTTGGAACCAAACTGGCTAGTTTCTATGAGCGTGCTGGCAAGGTCGTGTGTCTCGGAAACCCCGTGAGACAAGGCACGGTGTCGATTGTCGGAGCGTTAGTCAAGTTTATTACATTCTCTCTTGTTACTACTGAGATATGTCCACAAGTGTGTCACCTCCTGGGGGAGATTTCTCAGACCCCGTTACGTCTGCGACCCTTGGCATTGTACAAGTCTTTTGGGGCCTCGACAAGAAGCTTGCACAGCGCAAACATTTTCCCTCCGTAAACTGGTCTCTATCTTACTCGAAGTATACCAAAGTGTTGGAGCCGTACTACGAAACTACGGAACCTGGCTTCGTCGAATTACGAATGAAGACAAAAGAGATTCTTCAGAAAGAAGAAGATCTAGCGGAGATCGTACAGCTCGTCGGCAAAAGTGCCCTTGGAGAAAATGACAAAATTACCTTGGAGGTTGCGAGGATGCTCAAGGATGATTTTTTACAGCAGAACGGCATGAGCGAGTACGACCGTTATTGTCCGTTCTACAAGACCAGTGCGATGTTGAGAAACTTCGTGGGCTTTCATGATGCGGCGATTAGAGCAGTATCACAGAGTGATGTGACTTTTGGACGGATCAAAGATTCGGCTGGGGACTTGATGTTCAAACTCTCCCAAATGAAATTTGAGGTAAGCCCCTCCCCCATGTATTTAATGGAGACCAGGGTAAACATCTGATTTTGACAGGCACCATCGCAAGGACAAGAATCCATTAAACAGAAGTTAGATGCTCTCTACGTCGAGATACAAGACAAGTTCCGACAAATGGTTGAATGAATATCCAGATCAGTGCGTCTCATTATCGTCGTACCATTATCGGTGGACAACTTACTTCCGTGCATGGTGTAGAAATAGTTGTAGTTATATCAAATTTCAAACATTTCGTTTTTCGTCTCGATAACAGTACCACATTCAGTCAGCACCGTGCTCCCTCCTTGCCTTCGAAACCATGTTTTTGTGGCCACGACTATTTTGATGAGCGATCCATTCTCGGCCTTCTTCCACCATGAATGGCCTGTTCGGGTACAACGTACAGAAAGGGCAAATCAACTTTCGTCTTGTGTTCAACACGGACACTGGGCTGTAAGAAATATTAGTTAGTGATCTTTCGATAAGCAGATCAACGGACTCAACAGCCTTCGGAGCTATTGTTAACATTTTTCGTGCATTTTCTGACAAAGAATCAGCTGAGGGAAGCACACGATCTGCCAGAAAATCTGTGAAAGAACATCTTATTTGTGTCATCTCATTACTTGACTTGCTTGCCTTCAGTGATCTGGACCGCCGTCTTTTGGACCCCATTCATCCAGTGTTCGCCCAGCTCTTAATGTTGAAGGTCAGACAGAAATGGTTGAGAGTGTTGTAATTACCCGTGGCGTCCAACACATATGTCGGTGTTATAGTTTCCCTTGCGTTCGCTGCGTATACAGCTGGTAGAAGCTTATTACGTATCCAAGATATTTGTCGTCTGGAATATTGCCGTGTGGAAAGTTTCATGTGTTCAACAGCAGCCTTGAACGCTTGTTCCGATGGCTCGGGAGAGGAGAGGTAGGTATTAAACTCTTTATACCCTGTTATCAGGCAATCAGTTCTGAACAGTCGGCGGACTGTGCTCCTTGCCACTTGCCAATTGACTGATAGATTCCTCGGGAGTAGTTGGTCATTTCCCCGACCGAAATTCCACCTGTTCTTGTTTCTGTATGAGCTGCCTCCGCTACACGGTGTAAATGGCAAATCTCGTCCAACAGCCCTTGCTATAAGAAGAGGTTGGATCTAAGAATTTTAATCATAACGGATTGAACCTCTATCATTGCGTCAACGCGCTCATTCAATCGAATGTCTAAAACAGATGGCTCGGCATAAATCCAGAAAAAAAGGGTGCGAAATCTGTGAATCGTGAGGATCAACAGGTTTATGAATAGAAGTCCATACCTCGGCAAATTAGTATTGGCATCCTTTGACTGGTCATGCATCATTTCACTCGGCCGTCTCCCAAATTCTTTGACAATACAAAGACTTCGCAATATTTTCCGCGTGTCTCTCCAGTGCCAGCGCTGTGCTGTGGGAGGGTCGAGAATTGCCAAAAGAGAGTGCAGGTTGAATGCGGCATCTGGGTCGGTACTTGCGGAAGGTGGATAAATCGGAAGGTTATTGAACAGAGAAAGAAGGTTCGGAGGAAGTGAAGCTATAGAATCAGCGAGGTATTTGGACATCACAGAAGCTGATTCGTCTGACGATGAAGGGTTGACGGAAGCCAAACGGTTGGGAAATATCAAGTGTTGTATCCAGTATGATGTCCCGCCAACAACAATTGGGATCTGCCTCCTTTTGTGAGTGTCCTCAATCTATGGTGTGTTCTTGTTCTGTCATATCTGGCATTGGACAAGCGAACTAACCACGGCGAGAGCGTCCTTCACCCATTCACCGACTACATATTGCTCACCAGGCACTTTGAAATCCATTAAAAGATGTTCTACGCCTTGCCTCTCTGCTTCGGGCGTCTTGTTCGTGATGATATCCAAGCCTCGATAGACTTGCATGGCATCCGCATTTATGATTCTACCACCACGCCAACCATCACTAGCAGGATGGCGCGTGAGGTGAAGGGCCAATTCAATTGCCAGTTTTGATTTTCCAACACCAGTGGTTCCGCATATTGCGATGAGAGGCCGAGCATTCATTAGATGAGAAGTATCGTGAGAATATAATAAATAGTCACTAGTGCCAACTCAATTGCAACACCCAACTCTCCAAAATGGCTTCTCGCCTTCGTCCAGTTACTCTCGCCAACCTAAAGCCAGCTCCAGGCTCTCAACATAGTGTTAGTACAACTGCCTCCGCCTTAAGAACTCTCGCTGACTTAATCCTCTGCAGCAAAAACGTGTCGGGAGAGGTCAGGCCTCTGGCTATGGACGTACCGCAGGACGAGGGTCAAATGGTCAAAAGTCCCGGTCTGGACCTGGTATAAGACTTGGTTTTGAGGGCGGTCAGACGCCCATTACAAAATTGTTTCCGAAGCGTGGTTTCGTGAACCAGTGTGTCTTTAGCTGCGTTCATGTCCTGTAAACTACTAACCTTGAATGTATAGGAATGCCAAAACGTGGGCACCCGTCAACCTTGATAGAATTCAGCATTGGGTAGACCAGGGACGTCTCTCCTCGTCTCCTGAAGGCCCTATCACCGCTCGTGAGCTACTCCTCAGCGGCTGTGTGCATGACGTGCACGACGGAATTAAAATATTGGGAGATGTGCGGTTTATGTTAAAGTATACAGCTTTCTTTGTACTAATCCAGCCGCAAAGGGTGCCCAACATTTCAAAACACCCATATATATAATGCCCTCTAGAGCATCTAAAAGCGCGATCAAAGCTATCGAGTCTAAGGGAGGCAAGGTCGTTTGCAAATATTACAACAATCTCAGCCTTCGTGATTGTGTCAAGGGACGCAAAGATAGGGACTCTGCGGCGCCCACACGCCGCGAAGACATCAGTGAGTTGCTTCATTTTCGTCTCCTTTTCATGTTCATCACCTCTGTCCTAGCGTGGTATGGAAGACATAGAAATAGAGGGTATATATCCCCAAGTACACTTGCATCATTGGGAGATCTCCCATTTGTCGAAGAACGGTGGAAACGCCTTGCGACGCAGTTGGGCGTGTGGAAGAAGCAGGAGTTCAATGTAGAAAGAAAGAGATAATACAAATACGACAACATGATCAGCCGGATGTATCACAATGGATCGCGTAAAACGCTTCGACCACGTGAACTAGACAGAGACCGCGAACCGGAGGGAGATTTGGACGGGCTGCGAGACCTATATCGAGAGCCACTGCTTGATGATGGCTGACTGCTTTGGCTTCGGCTTCGACTGCTCTGGCTTCGGCTTCGACTGCTCAGCCTGCTCCTGCTCCTGCTCCTGCTCCTGCTCCTGCTGTTACTCCCGATTATACTATGACTTCTACTTCGCTCGCTCCCTTGACCGGACCGACCCTCTAAAGCATCGAGCAAACGGCTCTTCCTAGGACCTATATCGCCATTTTCTTCAAGGACTTGCCTTTTTGCAAGTCGAGGTAGAATTATGTCACATACCCGCTCTTCTGTCAAGAGAGAGTAGACAAATTCGTCCATAAACGTCAAGGAATATCCAGCTACCAGCATCAGTGAAGGATTCCAGGTTTACACGTCGAGGACTTACCCGTGTTACGCATACGTAGCTTTCCGTAATCTCTTAGCATGGGCTCTAACAGCTCGTAGATATCCACCGGACGGAAGGTCATTCTTACATAGAAAGCCGCAAGAGCTCGAAGGTACCTAACGAGGCAGCATATCAGCCAAACTCAGTATAATCTGAGAAAGCTAAACGCGCACTTGAATTCAGTTGCTCGTAGGTATTCCACAAGAATTTCCTTCTCTGGTTGGATTTGCAGAAGTTTCAAAAGTAAACATAAAAACTCGGTTGGTCGCTGGTTGCCATATACACCCCCGATATACTTCACCTCTATTGCTTTGTCTATCAAACTTTCGGCTGTAGAATCCGTGAACTAAATTATAACCGCAAATAATTCGAAGCCAGTGTTACCTGTCAGCGCGAAACAATGCTCTTTCCAGTAATTTGATTCATATATACGATTTCGGATGACCGATTCAACTAGGTTCTTTATAAATCAGGATTGACACTGCAAATAAAGATTGGGAGGCCCTTACTTGTGGATTCTGACCATGAATGGCGAGTGCTCCGCTAACGGTGGTATTGGCCATGTCCAGGTGTTTGTTTGGCGTTGTGACTTCGGAAGAATGGAGGTTAAGAAAAATAAAATGCTTTATCTCAAGGTTCATTTTTACAATAAGCCTGGTTGAATCCAATGGACTGATATACTCTAGCCATCTGTGGTTACATGCTCACTTTAACTTGGACCGAGGATGGAAGTGATCACACCAGGGGCTGCCAAATTGAACTTCACACTGTACTGTAAGTAGCTGTAACATACTATTTACATCAATACTGGGAAGGTTCTGAATGTTTCTGCCTTGAAAGTATTTTCCCTGTTATGCAGTTTACATGTAAGTTTGAGGCACTATTCTAACCTGACTGTGGGAGACACGCAGTCCATAAGTAATAGGGATTGTACATCATTGCAAATTTAAAGACATGGGAGCATGCTTACTGGAGCTCTTCAACATGATACGCTCAGGTCGCTGCATCGCCTGGCTAACTTCGTAGAAGTTGCAATAACAGTGTCCATCTTTCAGTCATGTCACGTACACTGTCCTGTTACCTTGAAGGCTCAAATCTACTTCGCTTCCCCAGCGAACTTGCAGTAACTTGAAACTACAGAGAAGGGTAACTACGGATTAAAGCTGTGGAACTACCGAATTTTACACAAGGGAGGGCTTACTAGTCCCGTCTACCATTGAGCTTGTCAGTTATTGGTTAACAGCCCACGCATGAGAACGATTGATACAGGAGAAACTTTGTAGGCATCTGACTAGTGCGGTATATATTGAATCTGAGAGCGTACATAGTAGAAATTTAAGTGGCAATAGATTTTTTGTCGGCGCAGTGACCGTTGGACGAGTACGACAGTCACTGAGTCTGACGAATAGCCTCCTTGGACCTGTCGTCTGCTTCACACCTTTGTCTTCCAGGGTGTCGACGCTTCAATCCCCTCCTCCGTGGATGGCGTCCACAACGAGCATACCGGCTTACTTGTTGGCAGGAGTTCCGGTTCAACATCCACCGCATCTTGAGGGAGATGCGAGCCTGGCAACGGAAATTCTTCCTGGGCCCCCTTCTCTTGTCTCAGCCCAACAGTCCGTGCTAAAGCGCGACCCCAGGAAACCTTCAACCGCCTACTCATACTTGCCGCCATCTGATCCGGGATCTACGTATTCTGGCATTATGCATGGTACATTGATAGGCCACGAGTATGAAGCCTCTCCCTCGAAGCGTCCAAAGTATGTTTTCCCTCTTTTGTGTCCTCACTTTCGCTGATGACATCTGCAATCTGTGTTTTCAACTCATTGCCCTAATCTTCGGCCTGCTTGACGTCGTGCCTTTCTCCGTACACTTCAAAACTTTTGGACCACTCCTTGAAGAACCACGACAGGTCGTGCTCAGCGTGCCTCCGCTCGTAACCAAAACGGTGCCATGCCCCCCCTCGACCCTTCTATAGAAGGCGAAGTTGAATCCGCTTCAACCCTTCCGCCTGTATCGGCAGACGTGGAATCTTATACCATAGTGGTCGACGACGAGCCATTAATATCGCGTTCGAATTCCTTTGTGAATCTACAGGACGGAATATCGCCGAATTCGGCGGCAAGAGCAAGGAGAAAGGAGAAAGGAAAAGCGAAGGAAACGGAGCTTTCAGGTGTCCGAGTGAAGGAGGAGCCTAAATCTATATCTTTGCATTCGCCCGAACCCAATATTAACGCGGTGCGTTAATTTTTTTGCATTTTGCACCCCCCACTGAATCAATATGTAGGTCGGCAACGATGACCATTGCTCTTCTTGCCGTTCGCACGGTGCTCTGGTATACTGTGATGGCTGTCCCAGAGCTTTTCATCTTTGGTGTCTCGATCCTCCAATGGAGAACGTAGATGAAGGCGACAGTAGGTGGTTTTGTCCCAGTTGTATGATTCGCAAGGTAAGTTCGTACCCTCGCGTGCGTCTCTGCCACCCGCTAATTCTATCGTACAGCACCCACCCCGAAAACCTCCACCATCATTTTTATCCCCCCTCATACATCAAGTTGACAACGCCATTCCTACGGAGTTCCAACTTCCAGAAGATGTGAGGACATTTTTCAAAGATGGTGCATATTCAATCCACTTGGTGTCATCTCAACTACTAAAGCACTGATACATACAGTTGCCACCGGACCAAAGGGTACTTATGTCGACTCCTCAGAGATAAAACAACCTCGTCTCAAGTGTGTAGGAGTGTTAATTGATTTGATGTCAACTAAATGCTTTCCTAGCCGCCATGGTCAGCTTGAAGACCGTGATGCCCTTCGGCTCAAGGACAGAAATGGGGCCCCTGTCCTATGTTTTCGGTGTGGCACCTCAGCATTACCCGGAAACCTTGTCGCTGCCGTGCCTGCTACCAAACGTGCCCGAAGATCCTCGACTAAGGCTACTACGCCTGAAGCGTGGAAAAGCATTATATCCTGCGACTATTGCGACCTTCATTGGCACCTTGACTGTCTTGATCCTCCCCTGCCCACCATGCCCCCCTTCACAAAGAAATGGATGTGTCCTGTTCATGCAGAGCAAACAATTGTGCGTTTTATGGCTCAGAGTATATCGTCTATTTACTGTGCTTTGCAGCCTCTCAAACGTCGAGTGCCTAAACAAAGTGTTCCTCCGATTGAAATCACGAAACCACGACAGTTCAACAATGGAAATATTGAAATTATTCATCCTGAAACGACCCAACCTCTAAAGACCGTTGATAAAGTTACTGTGGATGAAGTTTTGATCAATGGTCGTCGCTACCGGGTACCCGAGCGGGTTGTGGTGCTCGACTTTTGGAGCAGATTGAATAAAGTTGGTGTCCAGCTGGATAAGTACGCTCGATTTAAACCTCCTTATCCGGAAACTTAAAGGGCCATTTAGAGACTTGAACCTCGGGTCAGGAATGTCTTCGCCACTAACTTCTCTCAGTTCTCTGGATGACCCGGACGAACGCCACCCTCCAGGCCTTTCTCCACCACTCCACGATCCGGAGGACGTCAAGGTGGCAGAGGTGAACATCCTTCCGATGCATTCAATTACAAACTCAGATGTTCCTTTTTTGCCTGGTAGCTGTTATGCAGCCTTCAGAGTTCTAGAAAACCCGTTGTAGCTTCTTCGTCGACTTTAACAACAATAAATGGCTTTGCAAAAAAGACAGTGGACAGAGGAGTACAAACTGAACCAGGTCATGTTTTTCCCACGCGAACTAGGGACTTGAAGCAACCCAAAATAAATGCTGTCCCTAAGGTAGGCCCGTCGCAATATCATAACAATATTCAACTCAGACAGTTGGACAATGAAGCGGCCTTCTTCAAAACATGGCGTAAATGGATCGACAGGAGCCTCCACATATTCGCCAAGCGATCCTGTGTTTTCACCTAATGACCCAACACCTTCAACCGCAAAGCGGAAGAAAATTTCTCGGAGTGTTCAGCAAGAACCTAACACGAGGGAGTTGCGCTCGAGAAGCAAGAACAATGTTGATTCATCCTTGACAAGCATCTCATCTAGAGTATGTCTTTTATTGTGCTTGATGAAAATGCTTCAGGCTAACCGACATAATGTTAAGAGTTCTTTAAGACGAGTTGATGAGGCTGGTAGAGAAAGCCTACCTTGGGACGGCGCCTTGTCTGCCCCCCAACCCACCTCCACATCATTTGGAAAGTCTCGGTCATTTCAGATCAAGGTATTCCCTCCACTCGGTTTGTTTGATAGCTACTGACCCAACCATAGGTCGAAGAGATGGAATGTGGCCCCATCCTTGGAAGTAGCTCTAGCTTCGACGTCGATCTAGTGTCCATGACACCATTAAAGGTAATTCACCAGATTGCTTTGGATGTCTCGACTCATCCCTTGTCTACAGACTACCTCAAAGCGTACACGAGCTCCTCGTCGGATTACACAGAAGGCCTCTGCCGACCTCAGGCCGGAAGAACGAGAGAAAAGAGGCAGAAAGAGAAAAGAAAGAGAGGATGATCTGGCAGGCAGTGAAGGACGAGACAAACCGCAGGTAGCCGTCGAACGAGTTGAAAAAGAGAAGAAAGACCGACAGAAGAAGAAGGTTGTGCGTACGCCGTCACGTCAAGGCCATATCTCTTCAGCCGCACACACGACCCCAGCCTCTGTTCCTCCTTCAATTTCCATTCCAGTCACGCCGTCGCTTAAGATACGGCTTCCGCGACTGGGTAACGTTAACAACCAACATGCTAGCCCTGCGACGCTGAATAACCCCGCCAAGCTGTGAAAGGCTAGCTACGCAGCCCGATAAATCGGGCTCATGTCCGCCCGAAGAGCGGATGAATATGGGTTTAACGTAGAAATTATATTAATATTCATTGGCTACATTCCTGTACCATCTGGCCATGGAGGTACTGTTTTAACCAAGTATTTATAGTGACATCATTAGAACGCATGCGCATCCAATTCAAGTCAATTTATCCGCCTGCATAGTGTTGAATTTTCAGTGAATGGTACGAGGCGTTAGCCCCCTGTAGCAGTAATGACAGTGGTACAAACCTGTGACGACAAGTATGACGCATGGACGGACCCCGAGACTCAATCTGTAGCGCAACCACCTTTAATTGTATCTGTCTCCATCAGTAGATTACACTTTTGTATCTACTGATTACTAATCATATTATCTTACACACTACCATCATGAGTCGCTACACCTAGAATCAGTGCTCTAAGCTGCTTCACCCTCTGCTTGCATACTATGGCTAGGCACCCATATCTGCCTCCCCCTCAGGGAGAACAAGGCCCTGTGCAGGGTGACAGCTCCTCTGTCAAGAGTCACAGGCCCAACCTCAACAGTCAAGAAGTCCGAAACATGGTCGCATCACAATGGTGGGGGCACCATGGACTTCAACTGACAAGTTGAAGTCCGGCCTTGAAGTTTACCATCTTGGAGCTTGATTACAACTAAGCTTGTCATCCGATGCTGCTATCAACATCAACTTCTGACAACCATGCACATTGAAAGATGCTGCTCAAAGGGACCAACTACCTACTTCAGGATACAACCCCTCGACTACATCTTCAGTCCTACATGACACACATCACACGCTGCCTGGTGGTTCACACTGCAGTACTTCAAGAATGACAAATTCCAAGTGTTATTAGAACACTAATGGGGTGGTTCATGCCGCAGAAACCTTGACCAATGGAGTCTACCCCTGCTCATGCTGCAACATTCATTTGACTTCTGATTGACCTCACAAATTTGTCATTACCCATCATTTGTTTTGGATCCTCAAGATCCGGCACCTGGCATATGTAGGTGCTGCCACTTAGTTCATGGTACTCTTCATTTCAGCCGGTCACATCTGCAGTGGTTACTGTGGACAGTAGTGTGTTGTCACTGCTTGGATCATTAAGACCTCAAGTTACACTCTACAAGCTCACCATCAGGACTTGAGCTGTTCCTCTAGTGCAACCTTGTGATCAGTTGCAGCTAACTCTTCTCTGCACTTTGAAGACTATGTGATTCCAAAGTACAGAGGGGATACTACAACATTTCTAAGGAAAGATGAGCTAATCTGTGGGGCTACCATCATAGGATGTATCATATGTCTACTTTCATCACCCCTCAGTCCCTACTATGCTGTCTCCTTCGAATTATCCTACCCCTGCGTTACATGGTGGTATTCATCGCAGCCACCAACCTCCACTGTCAACTCAACATGGAAACCAACTGTGTACTCTACATACTTCTAGGTGGTTCATGCCATGGTTACTCTAGATCTGCAAGTGAAACCATCCATGAGGAATGACAGAAACCTTGCATGGGTTGTCTTCCTGACCCCCCCCCCCCTGAACTACCAGCAACCTTGAGGTTGAGCTCTGTCTCCTCACTGTCATCATGTACATGAATCCCTCAAGACTCTCCCAACCCGTTAGAGCTATGCTTGAATTTACTAATGATTTAGAACCTTAATTAATATCAGCGCAACTTGAGGTAATGTCACTGCTAGATCTCTTATCAGCCTGACCTCAAGCCAAAGTAAGGGAACACCCTTCAATAAATTGATTGATTCTGGGGGGCCATTGTGATCTCCCGATAACTCCCAACAATTACTGATTCCATCAATGCAAATGCCACATCACAACATTGACATCGCTTAAAGGTCTGCTTCCATGACCATTTGTAAATATCCCCAACACAGTTGAACTGAACCCCCATGTCCAAGGGCAAGCATCCTGGAAACCCTTGACTACCTTCAGAAACTGTACTTAGAGTTCGATGCTCCTCAAGAATAACATCTGGCATGAATTCTCCTTCTGTAATGGTCAGTGACTCTGCCATCATGGAAGAAGTCAAATGCAAGAATGTTGAGGATAAGCCCCCTGTAAGGATGGCACATATTTATGGTTGTTTACCATTAGCCTTGGACACATCCTCGGCTTCCATCCATACATAATATTCCTTCTTACCTTACCACCACCATCAGCCTCTGACATCTGTATCTTAGAGCTCTATTTTCCACAATCCACCACTTGAGCCTGTTCTTTTCCCCGGCTCACTCTCTTTTGTACACCTTGACCTAGTGGAGCTCATGCCCCACAGCATGAGCTTACACTTTTTTTCAACAACACTCTCCATGGTTTGTACTGCTGAACCATGCACTGCATGTGTGGATGTACATGTAAGGGGACAGCCCTCCAGGTACATATACATATTTCCCTATTTACTGTTCATACTTCATGGAAACTCTCCTTATTCTTTACTATTCTATTCTACTTACCTTTATTTGTTATTGTTTGGCTACAGCCCTATTATGGGCAACTGGTAGTAGTAGAGACCCCTTGAATCCAACATCTAAGATTCCCCCCAGTATAACTTGCTTATAGCATTGACTTCTGTCATTACCTAGTCTTTATAGACTCTCTGTGCCCTTTGTGGCCCCTGGTGCCTTTGTGCCCTCTGTGTTTCCTCATCATCTGGGTCTTGCCCTTACAGTATGCATGTGGGTTGTGCTCGAGTGCACATGGATGTGCAAAGGCGTAGTACCTATGGAACAATAGTAACATGATTTTCTGGAGTTGGGTAGGGGTTATGGAGTGTGGTTGCATGGGACATAATAGTATTGAGTTGCAACTCAGAACATAAGATTGCCCTTACAGGTCCTGCACCACAATGGATGGGGACAAGACTAGCTTGATGACAGGTATGAGGCACAGGTCATGGGTACCCTAGGTGTGACCCATACCCACAACCTGTGCAGATCCCTACTAACCATGGAATATAGTAAGAGTTAGTTCAACCATTATTTTGGTAGGAATTTGGCAGGAGAACTTTGTGCCTGTTCAGCAGCAAAAAATGTATTTTAGTATCCTAATCCATGGCATGTGGTAGATGTTATATATTTAACAAGTAACCCAGAAAATCTCTTGTGTTCATGTTGTGGAGAGAGCATAGGACTCATGTTTCAAGAGTTAGGCTGTGACATGCATGTGACCAGGAGTCACACATACTGAGGATTGGTCCGATTGGACCAATTATACGCGATCACGTGATTCACCAACAAGCCTTTAACAAATTGAACAAGCAATCCCGGTGCAATTCATAAAATCAGTGCAAATCTTCTATGGTTTCTGGAAACTGCCAGATCTGCATTTGCACCGTACCTATTACAAAATTTCTGTTCTTCCCCTGTGGTATGGCTGTTCCTCAATTTGTACTGACACTGATTCATTATGACGTGTCTTTCAGGGCACGGATTTTGTATCGACTGTATAGAAAGTCTGTTCGACGTCCAGAAGAAATGCCCTTGTCCCAGTTGCCGCGTTCCCGTTATTCGTCGAGATGCACATGCCATCTTTGTCGACATCGTTAGCCCAAGCTCCACTCTGTTATCTTCTATGGTGGATGGTCTAAACAGGATGGATAGCAGCACAGCCCTTGTCAGTGTTACAAAAGCCGAAGAAAAGATTAAGAGTGCAGTAGAACACTTGGGAGTCAGCCAGGATATCGCTGTATGCCTCCGAGAGACCATTTCATGTGTTGAGCTCTAATTTTTTATTCTCACAGCCCGTGCTCCTTCAAGCTGTTAGGGACTTCAAGGAACGAATAATTCCTCTGTTTTCCAGGGTTGAAGGTCAAGCTAAGGAAATTGCGACTCTTCGAATGGAGCTTCGTACCAGCCAATCTGAAAGAGACAAAGTGACCAGGCAGCTGGGAAAATTCATGCCACTGGAGTCGAGGTTAGAGAACATGAGAACAACATTGATCCAAATGCAGATTGAACGTGATCAAGCTCTCCAGTTGGCTGAAAAAGCCAGTGGTGAAACCTTGCAACTCCGGGAGGCCAAGGAAAAATCCAACATGACTGTGACCAATCTGCAGGAACAAAATTATCGTTATCGTCATCAGGGTTTCTCAAAAAATCTGTCATACTCTTGTAGATCAATTGTAATACGCGCCAGAAGGCCAAAATGCCCATTTTTGACACAGAGATCTACACCGACCAGATAATGGTATACATATCACAGTCACTTTGCAAAAACATCCAAAAATTTTCCTGCTCTCCCCTTGGCATCATGATCTAATATCTTTGTGGTAGGCTGTAATTTGTCAATCAATACTTCAGGGTATGACATCAGTTCAATTATAGATTTTGAATTCAGTCGTTGTGGATAATAGTGCTTATGTTCCAGAAGCAACTTCTCGCGTTGAA